>PIJE02002434.1:52993-69187 GCA_002895965.2 Coryphaenoides rupestris | reverse complement strand
GCCAGCGCAGTGCCCGTCCCGTGCCTGTTCAGAACCGAATTCTCGAGAGCCGCTCATCCAAATTACTTCACGCTCGACACGACTGCACCTCCTTCAAGATTCAAGATTCAAGATTCAAGAAGTTTATTTGTCACGTACACATAGAGGATATAGAGGAAATGAAGAGTGGCGATGCCCAGCGGAATGTGAAACAGAATAACACAGGTGACAGTATATTTACAGTAAAAAAGACCAAATATGAAGAAATATTGAATAAAGTGCGTACAGACCATGTAGCTCTGCATGTATGTATGTCATAAGTTCTGTCATAAGTTATGTAGTGAAACTATGTGAGTGCATGTACTAGTGTTGTCACGATACTGGAATTTCTAACTTCGACACGATACCTTGAACAGCATCAATATTCTGTACCATTTTCGATACCACGGGGAAAAATGTGCAACATTGAGGGCATAACAGTCTAGATTCGTATTAAAAGATAACAGGGCTATAACTTGACAACAGCAGAATGACTCTAGTAAACAATAATTACAACACACATTCAAAAGGCACTGAAGTGCAAGTAAAAAAACAGTGCAATCTTACGCATTTTCAAGTCACAATTTCTTCTTCTTGAGGTAGTGCACTTATTCAAAAGCCTCCGACTAATCACACATTAAAAGGTGCAAGTAAAAAAAAACCAGTGCAATCTTATGCATTTTCAAGTAACAAATGAAACAATACTCTTCTTGAGGTCGTGCACTTATTCAATTAAAGGGTAGCTAGCTACAGTAGCTAGGTAGCCAGCTAGCTAACGTTAGCTAATAGCTGTAACAACGAACGCCAACGATGTTATCAGCTGTCGATATTATGAGCTATCAGCAGCTAGCTAGCTCTATAAGATAAGTTAATTGTTTACTGGGCCGTCGTGTTGAATGCTTCAGTGATGTTGAAAGGAGAGCTGTCACCATCCTCTACATTCTGCATAGAGAGCCGCAAATGTGTTGTGTTTGCACCTGCTTTGTAACAACGCTTGCAAATGGGCTTCGTGGCATCTTTAGCTTTTCCTTCGTCGTTTACTTGGAACCCGAAGTACTTCCAAACAGAAGTACTTCCAAACAGCACTTGTGATGTTTTCTTTATCCACACGTTGCGGAGGCTCTGCCATCTTCGGAGTGAATGAGAGGATCTGTTGACAAGACAGGTCTGTGAGGGGCGTGCACTGCAGCAGCGTGTGTGTGTGTGTGTGTGTGTGTGTGTGTGTGTGTGTGTGTGTGTGTGTGTCAACAACTTGCTGTAGGAGAGAAGACAGAGCGAGAAAGCCAGCTGGTATCAATAGTGCAGAAAGTATCGATATTGCGGGAAATGAGTATTGAAACTGTTTTAAATATTCAGAATCGATACGTATCGAAAAATGTGTGTATGTGTGTATGTGAGTGTGTGCATGGGAGGGGCAGTGGGGGCGCCCTGGTGTGTATGTTGCCGAACCAGGCAGTGATGCTTCCTGTCAGGATGCTCTCCACTCCACCAGTGTAGAAGGTCTGAAGGATCCTCCGGGAGATTCGTCCTCAGATATCGTTGCTTCCTCCTAAAGTCCACAATCAGCTCCTTAGCTTTGGAGACATTCTTCCTCAGCAATACACCTGCCAACTGTGAAGTCGATCGGATGAATGGCTGTCAAGTAAATCGAGGGCAGACATCCATCCGTCCATTGGGCGGCAGTAGCTCAGGAGGTAAGAGTGGTTGTCTGGCAACTGGAAGGTTGCTGGTTCGATCCCCGGGCTCCGCCTAGCTAAGTGTCGAGGTGTCCCTGAGCAAGACACCACCTAACCCTAACTGCTCCTGATGTGTTGGTTGTTACCTTGCATGGTTGACACCGCCGTCGGTGTATGAATGGGTGAAAGTCAGGCAATACTGTAAAGCGCTTTGGACAAAAGTGCAATATAAATACAATACATTTACCATCTATCCATCCATACATAAATAGACTAGACAAGACCACTACTGTTCAGTTTTATCCAAAGTGGCTTCCAGTGCATTGAGGTCACCGATGTTTCTTGCCGGCTGTAGGCACATGTCACACATGTGCTTGGATAATTCAATATCGACAAATCTGATTGTCTTACAATAAAAAGTGTCGTGTATCTCTTGACAAGCAGCTTCATTGGAATATACATCACACGCTAACACATTATGATGTAGTTGTTTTCTAAGTTGCACGTGGGCTTTCATGGTACATGGGCTTAATAGGGATGTTTAGCCAACATGTCGTCTTGCTCAAGGACATGTACAGGTGGAGACTGTTGTAATGTTTTAAAGTCCACGTCCACCCTGGCCGCTACTGCAGACCAATGTCCATTTAAATGGAAGCTCCTCTCTTATCACATCTGATAAATAACTGAAGTGGACTGTCGTCCATCGGCATAGAAACCAACCACCGATGGGGGAAGTATGCACCCTAAAATGAAACATGAAGGATAATAAAAAGTGCAGTGTGTGTGTGTGTGGGGTGGGGGGGGGAGACGGGGGGACGAATGTGGGGGTGGGAGGGGGAGACGGGAGGAATATGCAGACAGTCAGAACGTAGAGAAGAAGAAGAAGAAGAAGGAGGAAGAGGAGGAGGAGGTGGTGGTGCAGCAGCGGGCAACCTAGCCCCGGGGCCCGGGGACATGTCTTCTGGCTCCCGGAGTGAACATCATTAACTCTGATGCTGTCAGCGTCGGGCGCAGACGCCGCCACACTGAGTGCTCTATTCGCATGGCATTGAGCTGTCCACATCTCACTCACTCACTCGCTCAATCCGCCTCCACCCTCTTTTTTTAACCTCCTCCACCAGCGGCACAATCACTGACGTTCCCCTCCTCCACCACCTCCTCCACCCCCCCCCTCCCTCCTCCTGTCTGCCTCCCCAACTCCCAAACAGAAGCTCCATCATTTCTGTTGCCGCCGGGACGCGGGGTGTCTGGCGGTCTGGAGACGTACAGTACATCACGATGAAAACATTGTCTGTCCAACGCAAAGAGATTGTCTGGGCTCACTGTGGCGCCGGGTGTTCCCTGCCTGCACGGGGGTGTGTAGCTACACCACATTTTACACGATGCATCAAGTTCGGGAGGAGATATCGAAGGTGTCTTTGCCTCCTCACCAAACATAGTTATTTTAAGTCTGTGTCATATACTCTATGTGTATGTTCCTAACTTACATTACATATCTTACATATTGCGTATCTTGCTGTTTACCAGCAAGGGGTCAACCGAGTAATTATTTTTTATTGAAATCTTACTGTACCCTCAACTATATACGGTTGTTTCACTCTCTTTGGACAAATGTACAAATTTACAATTATAAGTCACTTCGGACAAAAGCATCTAAATGTAAATGTCCCATTAGCGGAAATGGTGGGTGAGTTTCTCACAAACGCACATATTACTATTTGGATAGTGAGCTCGTGTTTACGTTCGTTAGCAAAAAAGAAAGTTTAAATCCGCTCTGACAGTTAATAGTGCTCACCAAGGAGCTTTTAATGTCCCACTGGAAGGATTTATTTCGGGAGACATCCTGTCTGGTGTAAACTCTATTAAACCACGTGCTGTCCTTTCGCTAATCCTTTAACGAAAGTGTGTCCTGAGTATGTCCTCTCTGGAGCAATTTATAGGCTCAGCGCTTGACCTTTTAAGTTGGGTTGAGTGGTCGTGCCAACTTTTCTTCTGCTCCTGACTCTTAACCTGTTGATCAATATACCAATCAATATCCATTTCCATTATAACCCCCCCCACAAAAATAGCGTGAAATAAAAATGCGAAAATATATAAACTCGTACTGCTACCTCACATGCACCTTATATTAGTGATGAACAAACAAACACACGACTACCATCAATAATAAATAATGTTTTGGTAGAAAGATCAGTCATGTCATTAATTATACTAATTGTTGATAAATCAGGTGATTAACTTGTGCTTTGTGCTATTTGGTGGATTGGGAACTCGAGCAAAGCAAAATGTATGTTATATATTTCCAATACTTAGTTCTCATTCATTTACTCAATTACATTTTTTACAATAAACCAATTACGATTGTTGAGTATGTATGTTTGTATGTATTTATTGAACCTTTATTTAATCTGGGCCCGATTTCACGAAGCTGAATTTCCAGGTTAATCAGATAACTTAAGTCACAATTCAGGGAAAGGCGGAATTTTGGGTTTCAGATCCCAAGCTTTCGCCTGATCTCCGTTCAGTTACCGTGGCGACTCATGCTGTGAGCCTACCCTGGAGCTAACCTGCTATCTGGCAAGTTAGCTACGAGATAACGCCGCCCATGGCTGCAATCCCACCGTCTTGCTATCGTCTCATTGGTTTAGATAATGGCAATGAGCAGCGAACAACAATGGAAACGTAATGTAAAGTTTCGAGATTGAAGTGATTTCTAATAGCCCACCCTTAGTTTTACACACTTAAATGTGTGTTCACCCCACCCATGCTTGCTATATATTAGCAGTTATTTTCTTAAATTCTATGGTATAATGGCTTGTCCCTTTGTCGGATTTAGGATAGTCAGATAGTTGCTTGCTGAGCCTCAGGGTCTGTGGTGTCACAAGGTCTGGAGGTACCGTAGCCGAGCTGCAGTACGCCAGCGGCTAGGACCATTGGGGTTTCAACGTGGTGTATTTGACGCGCTCCGAGGTGGCTCACAGCACAAAACCACTGGAGATTAAACCAACATTAAGATTATTAATAATACACTTTATTCACTTCATTCTCTTGCGCATTATTCCATTGATTTATGTGCAAATTGAAATAACTAAAGTAGTCTGTACAGTAAACTACTGCTTCACCTTTCTCCAAGAATGAATCGATATATGAAGTATAATATACTATTAAAATACATGACCTCTTGGGCATTCCCTGATCGATCACGTTTTCAGGGTGCGATAGATGATGGCTTTTGAAGATTTTTCGGGTTGTACCTCTCCCAGTTTGAATGGACTAGTACCTCAAGATTGCAATTTGCGTTTGTGAAATGGAAACTCAAGCCAGTTCAAGGAAGCGCTCGCCTAAGTCAGAGTTCTGGTTCAAACTTAAACCGATTCTACCCAGCTTCGTCTCATCGAGAACTCTTTTACACAAGAGACTGTGGCCAGGGGAGTAGCGGCAGCAGACAATAACATATAATCCAACATACAGTGACGCATACAGAAAAATGGATTTCATACAGTGAACAATAACACATCCGCTCACTGTCTGACCTATGAGGCCCGGCGGTTGCATCAGACGGTTTCCGTCATATGTCATCTGTGACTAGAGAGCATCGTCTTATCTCGTTCTCTTTGTTGACTTCGTGAATTCAGCCAGTGAAGGGGAATAGCTAACATAGATACAGACAGGGTGACGGACAGACAGACTGACTGACAAGCAAGGCAAGGCAGTCTGTGCGTCAGTGCCAGCTGGTGTTGGCCGTGGCTGGCATTAAAACATGCGTTACACAAGGCATTAGTTACACTGGTTCCCTGAGCATTATTCTGCATCACCGCAGAATAAGAAATCTGTTTCTAAGCCTTTTGGGCCTGGAGACATTTTACGCAGTGGCATTGATGATGCGTGTGCTTTCATTCTCGCTGTCAAAACGATCAAATGCGCCATTACTACCTTTCCATTTTTTTTGTTGGGTTGTTTTTGGTGTTGTTGTCACTCCGCTGTCGTGTGTGTCGCTTGTATGTTGGGCTGAGGGGGCGGATGGAAAGGAGTCGAGGACACTTCTCGCTCATCGATATTTTCCAAGGTTTTTTTTCTCCCACGTGGTCACGTAGGCGGATTCTATCGTCCCTTAGCTGCTACCAGCGCGGGCAGAGGTCTATTCGTTTCAAAGCTTCAAGGTTTATTTGTCACACGTGCATCAGAGCAAACATCCGTACAATTTATTATTTATTTACTTATGCGTATGTATGACTGAGTCCCACCGCAAAAGGCTGGCGATTCTGCCGAGCAAAACAATCAGGCCTATTTGTTCGTGACACATAATTTAGTAATGATATTTAATTACTATGCCTGGGACCGAGAGGGCACTGCACACGTGTGGGTGTCTTGTTATTTGCTGATCACTGAACATAATTACAATAATTAGGATGGCGGGCCTTTACCTAAAGCGTCTAGCTTGCGGTTTATTCTCGCTCAAGCGAAGGAAGGCATCTGTTGGACAAACACGAGATCTTCAGGTAACATGTTGGATAGTTCATGACCACTCTTCGCCCATTCCTGCATCTTTCCATGACAGGCACATGATAATTTTCCAAATAGGGCCAGCGCAACCTTTTGGAACATAAAATAAGTGAAGAGAAATGTCGATACATTATTACATGTGATGAAAAATGTCATTATTGGTTTCGTCTCCTTGTTTGACCCCGGGCAGTGTTCGTAGCTGCGATGACTACCGCCAGTGTTTATCCAAACTGTGGCCTTTAGTAATTTGTTTGTTTATTCGTGAAGCTCAACCAAGGACACGTAGCAAAGGCAGGATGAATGTGTGTGCTACACATGATCCATGCGCGTGTGAGAAGCCCTAGTTTGGGTTTGATAAAAACTTTAATAATAAAAGTATCGGATTCTGATTTTGGTTTATATATAACCAGACAACACAAGACAGACAGACCAGACATACAGAACAGACCAGTCTGTCTTTCAAGAGTAAGATAGGAAATAATGGAGTGGCTTGGCTGTTTGCTGTTTGAGTCCTAGGTGAATGGTACTGGGTTTGATCTCCAAATGTCCACAGCATACACTGTAGGCATCCTCGAACACTGCCTATGCCCTAACCACTCCATAATGATATGTAACTGGAGGGTTGCTAGTTTGATCCCTCGGCTCCGTCTAGCTAAGTGTCAAGGTGTCCCTGAGCAAGACACCACCTAACCCTAACTGCTCCTGACGTGTTGGTGGTTATCTTGAATGGTTGGCACCGCCGTCGGTGTATGAATGGGTGAATGTGAGGCAACTGTAAAACGATTTGGATAAAAGCGATATAAATTTTATATTCAATCCTTTACCATTTTACCATTTACAAGTCACTTTCAATGAAAGAAGTGTCTGCTCATTGAATGATATATGATCGTTATGTTCACAAAGGATGCATGCTTGTTGTGCTAAAGTACTGCAGGGAGTTTTAACCAAGCCGTGCATCTGAAAGTTTCGAAAATATACAGGGAATACAAAACAGGCAGGACGAGATTGAATAAAAATGTTTTCCTCACCGGCGATGTCTAGACAACCCCTCTACCTTCTATGATCCTCCAGATTAGGATTGGCCAAGCTTTTGCATTTTGCATTGGCTGGGACAGTAAGGGAAAGAGGACAGAGATTAGTTTTTCGACTGAAAGATGATTTGATTTGCAGGTTGGGGTGTGACCAATATGAAACATAATAAAAGCCGACTGTTATGCCTAATGCAAAAAAACAAATAAGGAACTCTGGGCGGTGTTGCTGCACGAGCATAAACATTGGCCAACACAAATAACAGTATAGCAATAATGATGAACAATGAATATAACATAATATTATTATTCTCTGAAATATATATAAGTGCTAAGGGAATTCAATGACTAATAATATTTTTGGTTGCATTGTTCCCATTCGTATGGTGGTTGTTCAGTTACTGTGTTAACCCGAACTGCTCCCGACGAGCTATCTGTTTACATGGTTGACACTGCAGTTGGTGTGTGAATGTGAGGCAATGTGCTTTGGATAAAAGCACGATATAAATGCATTCCATTTACCATTTACCCAATAGATAAGCATGGATCAAAAGTTCACAGTCGATAATTCAAATGGCGTGTTCGATGGTGTACTGTATAATGACCAGTGGCCGGGTCAATTGCAACGCAAATTGATTCGAAGGCTTCGAAAAAAAATGAACTTCCACTTGTCACTTGACACATATTGACATACACTCGCCGCTCTGGGAAGAGACCATTAAGTCAAGAGTTACATTTTCTGCAAATTAATTTGTGCTGTGTTTAATCATTTTTGCCCCCCACATGTAGTACGGTGCAGGCCTCCATGTAAGGACGTTGCCAGGCCTCAGCCTCAGATCTCGTACTTACAGGCAATACCATGGAAAAGTATATGGGGTCTAAACAAGAACATTTGTCCGTGCAATTAGGGAGTGTGCACTTGTGTACCCATTCTGGAAAAACTACTAGAATACATAAGGAAGTGTTTGGGTTTGATGATACCTGGATTGCCAAGACTATGCCTACTGGGAGACCAAGCAGAATTGCCCAGTGTATCAATGAGTGTGAGTTTGCTGTGATAAAGGTCTGGGTTATCACGGCTGCCCAAATGATCCTCAGATTATGGAAAACTACATCCTCTCCAGATGTAAAAAAATGGATGGAATCTATGCCAGAAATAGTATCACATGTTAGCTCGAATCACTGATGAAGGTGAGAACTTTTAAGAGGTCTTGAGGTCGCTTCTTTGCTCATAGCACTGCTGGGACACTGGGATGATTTGTCTGTATTCCTACAATTGCTGAATGTTTATTTTAGTTGTTGTTGGTTATTATTTTAACATGGGCCCCTTTGTACATCCTATAATTGAAGGTAATAATACTCTAATAAATATAAGCTTTAATGACCAAAAAAACAAAAGTATATGAGGTCTTAGTTCTTGTAGACGCTGACGATGACCTAACTTGTCCCACCGTTAGATTTCTTCAATGTTTCACATGGTGTTCCCGGCGGCACTGAAGGAACTTCACCCTAATTGAAGTCACTGGACAGAAGCTTATGGGACCAAAATGCAAAGCTTTTAGTTTGACGAAAGGCCATGTGGTCTCTTCCGTAACATAACCTACTTTTATGAGGGCCTATGGAGTTTCTTACGTGTGGTAAACTACTGAAGGCATACATAATGTATGAGGTGCACATTACATGATTTATTCAGCTGGTGACACTCTGGGTGGGTGGGGAGGGTTTTTTCACAGTTGACTCATTTGCAGTGACAGCCAAGCAACAACCTGTATTGGTGCACAATTTAAAAAGCATTCAAAAACAAACGTTAATGTTTGACCTACATCTGAGTGAATATAGAAAGGCCCATCTTGGGCACTTTTTTTAAGTTGTGCCCATCCCTTGAATATTACTTTTTGCCCTGTTTCACTGTCTAGTTAGGATACCTATTGTAGTTGTACAAATTCTTAGTCTGAATTGGGTACGCTTATAGCTCAGCCCCTGATTGGTTAGAAGGTTTCAAATTTGTCCATGACATACGCATCATAATATACATTTTGTGTGTGTGTGTGTGTGTGTGTGTGTCTGTCTGCCTGTGTGCGTTGGGGTTGGCGGTGTGTGTGTGTGGGCTGCGAATACCTTTCAAAACTGCTTGCCTCACCTGTATTCCCCCCTCATGTGTATCCTATGTTAGAGTCTGGTTCCCCAACCAGTCCTTGTCGGATCATTGCTTTCCGTTGTGCTGTCTGTTATATGTCTTTTTAAGTTTGAATAGCTCTCGTCTTCGTTTACCTGTGTTACCTGCGCCTGTTTATATGTATTAAACACTCTGGGTTTAATCACCACCTGCCTCGCTGTCCTGCGTTTGGGTCTTCACCACACCACCACCGTTTCACTGTTGGTTTTAGACTAGCCATCTAACAGTGAGTGAACTCAACATAGAGGCAAAGTGTTTGTAGTTTACGCCAACATTCACCATGCCTGAATATGATTGTGTGCGTGGAACATGCGTCCTGTTCAAGTGAAAAGGAATTTTAAAAATGGAGGATAAAACTTCTGCCATGAACTACGGCATTGGGACATGGGAGGCTGACACACACACACACACACACACACACACACACACACACACACATTCATCGTGATGCACACCTAGGACCAAGGGCACACAGCTGCAAGGGGATTTAGCTTGGTGACAAAAAGGAGAATAAAATAATTGGATTCACCACGAAGAATATTCCTTTCACCAACCGCTACCTGGAGACGTTTTGATTGGCTTCATCTGAAACCTCTCTCTGACGCGCTTTACATGGACGTCATCCCCGGTTATATTTCAGCAAGGTCAACATCAATTGAGGACAGAAAGAATACTCGTAGGAGTAGTACACATGAAAAAGTTAGGCAAAAAGTGTATATCCTTTTGTAAGGAGTGGGAGTGGTGAGGGTGTTAGAGTCCCAATCTAATGAGTCAGGGTTCTACCCATAGGGATCCTGGAGCAAGATACCATGATAATCACTATCCATCCACCTGCTCATTAAATACATGCATTTAAAATAGCTTTTGAATAACATTTCAAGCCCCAATAGGGCTCTTACACCAGAAGGAATCATGGGATCAGTATTTATCAGTGATATTCTGCCATATTGAGAATACTCACGGGTTGTAGTTGTACTGTAAAATTCTCCAAATCCATGTAATCATTGGTTTTTGCGGACTGAATATCTTATCTTACCTATATTTGTATACTTCACCTATATTTTTATACTTCTACTAGGACTTACTGTAAATTTGTAAATCTGTTATTTTATTTTCATTATTCTACTGTTTATATTTCTATAGAGTTTTATTCTATTGCTATGCAACCTGGCACAAGAATTTCCTCCGGGATCAATAAAGTTCCATCTTATCTTATCTTATCTTAACTACACCGTAACCCAGGCTAATGAAAACATTGTTTTTTTCCCAACGTCTCCCAATGAGGAACGCGAATCGTTCCTCGACAAAGACCACAAAAACCACGACGACCAACATAACTGACAATCCATGGCGGCTGTCATTGCGATCATGTGACGTCGCCACGTACATAACGTACCCTGCGATAACGTCAACCAGATATAACGTCACACATGGTAACCAGTACGAAGCCACCATAGTCGTCTCTCTCCCTCGGTGTTACTATGGAGTTTTGTGTCGCTTTTGCGCTTGGTGAGACGGGAGACCTTTCGTCGCCTTGTTTTCTTAGTAGTTGATCCAAAGAGCAGTTTCCCCTCGACAATTTTTCCAATAAATGAACACCCAGCTCTTTTCTCTGTGTGTCTGTGTGTCTGTGTGCTTTTGTTTTGTTTGTCGAGTGTGTGTGTGTGTGTGTGTGTGTGTCTGTGTCTGTGTGTACGTGTGTGTGCGTTTGTTGTTGTTGTTGTTTTGTCACCACGGCGGCACAATGGCTGCTCCATTTTGTCCGAGTGTTGCCCGTGGTGACCAGAGTGAATCCAGCTGTGCCGGTGTTATTATTATTTGCTGCCAACACACTCATCTCTCGTCGTTCCAGCCAACGGATGCCATTCCATTCATTGACCCCCAACAACAACGTCACACAAACAAACAAACAAACAAACAAACAAACAAATGAAATGAAAAAGCCGAATATAAAGAACGTCACTCGAATGGTTACCTTGACAGTGACTTTTCAGTTCTGACAGACGTCCATGCCCTTGTATGATCAGAGAGAGAGAAAGGGGGAGAGAGAGAGAGAGAGAGAGAGAGAGAGAGAGAGAGAGAGAGAGAGAGAGAGAGAGAGAGAGAGAGAGAGAGAGGCACACACACACGTACACGTTGTGTGTGTGACTTGAGGCATGGCTAAGAATACAGATGTATTCCTGTGCGGCTGGGATCATGGGAAGCATGCGTCCGGGTTTTTATACCGAATATGAACAATGAGAAATGACAAAATAGAGATGCCTAAACCCAATCGTGTTCAACATTTCGATGTGCCAGTACAATATGACTGAGTTTGTGGTTATCGGCATTTTCTTCTGAGGCGAGGGATCGATCTCGATTATAGATTGGTTATATTAGTGTGGAGGATTGTTTGGCAATCAGGGTCATCTTGATGGAAAACTCTGGAGTTAGGTGAACCACAGTAATTCCTTTCTGCACATTATGCATTATTACATTGCAGAATTATTGTTTTCAAAGTTGGAGATAACACATAATTAATCCCAACGTCAAAGGAACACAAGACTGGGAAAAGTAGAATGGTTAAATATGATTTTGAGGTAAAGTGTCCTGCATAAACAAAGGGAACAGAGTGAAAATGTCCAATTATATTAGATTGCTTTGTTTTCTATTGAAAGTTAAAATAAATACAATGCCACTGTTGCAAAAATAAGGTGATATGTGTGAACATGTGGGTAAACAGCACACTTTCTGGTTTCTGTGTCTTTCAGATGCTACCTCGAACGTTTTGAGTCGAATAATTGTCCAGTTAAGGCGTGACTGGTGTCTTCAGAGAGAAGGACTGAGGGAGATACAGTGTGTTTAAACCAAAATAAGGCTCAGACGAGCTGGGCTCGGTGTGTTAAGCTCTTCGGCTTACCGGTTGGAGGCAATTGTCCGGTCAATTACGGTAATAATATCCAAGTCGCAATGAATGTAATTCATCACAAAAAAAACAATCAAACTGCATTGCACCATGATGTGTGAGTGTAGACTACATTTCCCATGTTTTGCATTCGATGTTATTAAACCATCCGTTTAAAATCAACCCCATGTCTATCCATTCTGGACTGGAATTTGCTGTATCATGTAATGTAGCCATCAGCCACCACTTCACTTCACGGTGCTCTAATCCAGTTGAGGTATTAACATATTTTGTTCCTTCACACCATTCTAAAGCCTCTGCGGTTTAGAGGGTTGGATTTGTGCATGTTGTGGTGTGTGTGTGTGTGTGTGTGTGTGTGTCTGCATGTGTGTGTTCTGACTTCAATGGGCCCCCTTTGCTTCCCTGTGTGCGCAGAAGACGCATACAAATTGTGAACTGCACGCTGTGTGATCAGTTCAAGTAAGGTTAACGGGAGATAAAGTGTGATGCTCAAAACGTGCAAAAAAACCACACACACACACACACACACACACACACACACACACACACACACACACACACACACACACACACCCCCACCATACTTAAGAGTTGAGTAATGGCACATTGTGGGCAAAACTGCTAAAAAAAAGAAGGGCAAAGCATGACCCATTTTCACAAATCCACTGCTGAAACAAGTCAATACCACCGCATCGAAGAGACGCAATTTTAAGAAACATCCACAGCCATGAACACAACATCTGAGTTGTAAAGTATTGAACGTTTCATCCGCATTCTCCGGACGCCGTCACATATACGGTATATCCATGCTGCCTGCGATGTGAGTGCACCTGTAACGACCCGACGGCCGGTCATCCAATGTCGATTCTCTGAAACCTCGCCCGTGGCCGAGTGCCCGTGTGACTGCTCCACGTTAACTAGAAGGGGGGGAGATGTCGCGCAGTCAGCGTTTGTCCTCTGTCCCTTGTTTCCCAGCATCATGCCTTATCACCGGCCACCTCCCATGTGTCGGCTGCCCCCCCGACACACAAGGTTAAACCAGGACACGATATGATTCATTGCTCGCTGCACACTGTCATCTAGTTCTCCTCTCTTAGAGGCCGCATGAATGTGTTTTCTTCATTAATTTGATTAATTCGGGATAATATACTTTATTTCTTCAATTTTTGCTTGAAACATTGCACTGTGGGAAAACAAATACATTTGTCTCATGTGTCATATTTTCATGCGTATGCATATGCTGGTGGGGGAACACTGTCGACTGAAACAACATGAGGTCACGCAGCCATCATGTTGTCACACATCAATCATGATTAGTGTTCATTATAGGACTGTGAGAGGAGAGATGGAGAGAGGAGAGGGAGGAGAGAGAAGGAGAGAGATGGGGAGGGGAGAGAGAGAGGAGGAGAGAAGAAGGAGGAGAGAGGAGAGAGGAGAAGGAGAGAGGAGAGAGAGAGAGAGAGAGAGAAGAAAGAGAGAGAGAGAGAGAGCTAGTAGAGAGACAGAAAGAGACAGACAGAGGAGAGAGAGAGACAACTATTCGCCCGGCGGGCCCAGTTTGGACCGTGTTGAGGAGTGTGTGTGGTGTTTTAATGCGGCTTTGTGTGTGCGTTGCTAACTGTGTCCAGTTGTGGTGGGTCAACGCGCGTCAGTAGACTATAGTACCTGACTGTACTAAGTCTATCTGACCGCGGCTGACCGCCGCACTGACAGCCGGGCAGGCGCAAACACATATAACCGCATGTCATTTAATTATTATTATTAATTATTATTATTATTATTATTACTATTATAGTTGATCAATGTTGTTATTTATAAGAAAACTATACACGTATGTAGCTCTTGCTATCCTATTTAAGAACGAGCAGCATCTTAAATTCTACAATATCGTGCTTAAAAAGCAAAAATGTGCTCAAAATCAATTTCAATGTAAAACGTAATGTCACGTAAAGGCATGCCGTACGTTGTTTGTTGTTTATTTTTCTGCAGAAGCTGCTTGTCAGTGACGCGTTAATCGCTCCATTCATGTTTCGTGTCACGTTACTTCAGGTGTCTGAACGTAATATGAAACTACACGCGTTAACGTTAATGGATGAGTGCACTGTTTGTAACGGCGGCAGGTCAGGTTGTGTATGTATGTGTGTGTGTGTGTCGGTGGTGTGTGTGTGGATGTATGTCTATGGCATATCACTAATAATGGAGAATGAGCTTTTCCTGAACCATTTAGGCAATTATTAAAGTAATGATCCACCCCACCGGGCTCCGCGTGGGATACGGGCGGGCAGTAAGCGGAATAACATACAGGTTTCTCATCTGGGAGGATACGGACCCTACGACCGGGCCCGGTTCAATTCCCATGTCTAATGAAGGTCAATGTTGATATCCCAATGATATACCTCGCCGCTTGGGGCTACCGCGCGATAGCCCAATGTTGCATGCATTTCCGATAGTATATCGTGACGCGAGCGGAGGCATCACCTTGTCTCTATCATTTTAAAGCAATAGGACATAGCACAGAGAGTGGCGAGGGAGCAGATGTGTAGCTACCTTTCCTGTTGCAGGCCCTAAACTTGGTAAAGGTCTCCTGGCATGACCGCACGCTTCCTTGAGTTGGATGGGAACCCATGCGCCAAGATCAAGGGCCTTCAATCGATCGCCTCACACGACAGTTTGTGATTACTGTCCTCGCACACCTCCACAGAGACATCAATGCTGAGTCGAATTAGCTTTGAGAGAGGAGAACTTCGCGTATCCATACTGTGAGCCGACTAGTTAATGATATGCTCTTTCATGGTGCCTGTCTGAAGTCTGCTCCTGGACCCAACAAATCCATTTGCTTTAGCATCTATTTGAACATATAGCACACTCGAATTTTAGTCCAAAGGTCAACTACTCTTTGCTCGCTGCATGTCATGCAGCAATGGTACTTGCCGACTAACTTCATTGTTGTCTGCCTGAGGGGCTCCATTTGTACATTTAGGCCGTGTCGCTCTTCTCTGCTTCTAGGTCTCTGGAGAAATGTGTTGGGTCTGTATTCTTGCTTGTCAGTTCATAAAGGTGGGGTGTCAATTAATAGCGAGCGTGCAGTTCATATATAAGCTTATGTTCTTTATTTTTCTTGAAAACATTGCACCTGGGGACAAACATGACATTTGTTCATGTGTCATATTTTTCATGGTGCGTATGCATATGCCTGGTGGGACACTGTCCGACTGAAACAACATGAGGTCAGTAGCCCATCATGTTGTCACACATCAAATCTGATTTGTGGTATAATCAATTCAGTGCAGTATAATCATGAATGACTGTCACATGATCACGTATCTCATGAGTTAACGTGTATCAAGTCATGATAATGCACATAAATCATGATTTGTGTATCAATCATGATGTCACGTAAATCATCAATCATCGATGTTGTGTTATCAATCATGAGCGTGTATCAATCAATGATCTGTGTATCATCTGTGTCATCATTAGACATGTGTATCACGAATCATGATGGCTGTCACCATGATGTCATTGGATTACAATCATGAAGTCATGTATCAAATAATGTTTTCCGATTTGTGTATTGAATTGCACAGCAGACTAGGAGAAGAGAGGAAGCTTTGGTGCTGTGCTGTGCTGTCGCGGTGAGACAAGGAAAACACCAAACGATATCCCACCGTTAGTAAATATGAAAAATGTTAATAGTACTCACAAAAAAGTAATCATCATATGTGAAATAAATTATAATTACCATGCAAATGCATTAAATACAATGAACATTCTGAAGAGATGAAAAGGATAAATTATCAAATGAGAAGATGCTCTTGCACGGTTTGAACTTACTATAACTCAGGTCTCGTGCCATATGCTGACAATAACTACAAGAACTGCGAGGTC
>PIJE02002434.1:33498-52968 GCA_002895965.2 Coryphaenoides rupestris | reverse complement strand
GAAGTGAGGTACCTGGAGGGCCAGGTGGGCGGCCTGGTCCCCTTTGATTAACCTATAATCACACTCCACGTATTAGCAAACATAAGCCACACAATTTTGCGTTCCCACACACACACCATATGGATGAAAACAGGGCTGCATGTGGCTCTGTGACTCTGCTTGACTTAACTACTGGCTGGCATTCGCTTGCAAATGAACATTGGTTCTCATTGTACCTCCGTGTTTCCCATATGTCAGCAGGATACCGAACGCATGGTCCGGTTCGCCGGTACCATGGCACCACTTCAAGGACTGGTGTTGTTATGAAGATATATGGCAAATTCTTCGGTTGTTAAAATCTGAGACTGTATAGAATAAATGCACGTAGTCATTAGGGTCATAGGGTCTTTTAGTACAAGCGAACACTGAGCAAGACATTTTTAGGCAACTAAAAATTAACAATTAGTGTTCATGGACTGAAAACACTGTGAAAGGGCTGAATTGAGACAGCATCTTAAAACCAGTTCAACCAATCGGTCTATGATCAATACTGATGCCAAATGCTATTTCTGCGATGTTTATTACGCTCATCGGAATCTATTTGACATCTGTCTCCATATTCTTGGTAAAACTAAGCTTCATAGTGCTATTCTTGCAAGACGAGGGATGCAATGGTTACTTCCCTGGGTATTTGAAAAATATTACATGAGTAGTAACAAGAGTTAAAGTCCTATTTGACACCACACAATTTTCCAAAGATCTTACAAGGGTGATCTTGCTTCCAGAATGCCCAAAACTAAATCTCAGCCCTGGCTACCTCTGTCCCTGGGCAGATAACGCAAAACTCAAATAAGAACCAAAGATAACGTCTCATACTCTTTGGCATTCTGAGGGATTGCTTGGCTAAATACCAGGGAACTGCTATGTCTTTGTATTTTTACCTGATATAGGCCTAATCTCCAAAAGCGATCATCGGCACAATGTCCCTGCTTTAACACCGTGAATGCTGCACAATGTGCGACACAATCCCTTCCTTAATACTACATGCATTGTGTCACATCAAATAAAATCATTACAGGTTTGGTTGCATGGGTCGCTGATATTGGATCAAATGTCTTCTGTAGATCATGATCTGTCGGCCTTCACTATGTTCACTGCTGTGCTGGATCGGCCCCATGAAAGGGGCACCATTATGAATTCCGCAACCTTTTCAATTGACATGGTTGGACCTATAATTGTAATATTAACAATAACAACACAAAATATACTGTATATTTTTAAATCTTTTTAAAGGCTCTGCATTTGTTCAACCTCTGACCTCATAATTACTTCAAAATGAGACTAACGTTTGACATTTTCGATAGTTCAAGATGCTGACATTTACAGACTACAGTGATATTGGTAAAATGTATTAAGTCTGTTTTTAGTTTCCTGCAGAAGACATGATGATGATGGTATCTAATTGTCTATAGGTTAAACATGAACAACTGTATGAATGCTCTTTCTTTCATCACATTCACTTTAGCTCTTTTTATCTTCTCCTGTGTCCTATTATCAACTGCTATGCTGATGATATTCAACTCTTTCTACCTTTTATTAAACAAATGGCAATAATGCATTCACTTACATGTCCCTACATTTCCACACATCCAACGCCTTACATTGTCGTTGTTATGCCACTTTAAAGGCGATGTACAAACAGTCACAATATGCAGAAAACCTACGTGCTGAAAACGTCGTGTAATTGTTTTATGTGTAGTGTTGTCTTTTGCGGCGATTTAGCCATTTTAGTTTCCAGGGCTCGCTGCAAATGTTCTACAAAAAACAACTCGGGTTTAGCGCCCGCCCAAGACGATTGTGATTGGTTTAAAGAAATGCAAACAAGACGGTTTTTTTTCTCCCCCTTATCCCAGAATGATAATGGTTTCAGCCAGGCCGTTCTCCAGCCCAGCGCTAAAGCCCATGTGTGGAGATGTGGAGGTCAGGCCATGCGAGACTAATAGAAGCCTTATGCTTGGTTCACCGCAACGCACTTAAGATGAATGGCGGTCCAGTGTCCGTGGTGGAGAAATGATGCGTGCATTTGGAAATTCCCATTGATTTATGATCCGGTCACATGAAGCTTCGTGTCACGTGCGTTAATTATTTTACAGCCGATTGTTTTTTTTTTTTATGGAAGGTGGTGGAAATACATGCACTCATGCTGTTTCATAAGAACACACTGGATATGACTGGTTATGACTTTTTTTACAATACCAAAATAACTTCCCCGGAAGGATTTTAATCCAAGGTTCTAGTTAGGAGTTAAATGGAGTTAAAGCAATTAAATTCAAGTTCATACGGTTCTCACAACAATTATCATTGCAACTGCACTCCATACGCTTGCTACAAATGTCAGTTTATGTATGTGGTGTCTTTGGATTGAACCATTCCACTAACAGTTTAATTAGTATTATTATTAATCGTCAGAAAGGTATTGTTCTTGGTTTTGGTACATCATTTCAGGCTTATTTTTAACCTACAAGTCAAATTAATTTTACAAAATCTCTCGTTGTTAGTCAATTAGTCCAACTAATTCATGCATGTCATTCTTACGGTTTTCAGCCACTTTTAAATGGGATCTTTTAAATAATTCCTTATCAAAACTGTGTGAATGTGAACCTGGCGAGGCTCTCAGCCAAGCAAAGAAAAAAAGCAAGAAAGGGAACACAATAAATGACTTATGAGTGGTTTAATAATGACATTTAAAAAAAATCTAAGTATAGAGTATTTTGAGGTGTTTTCATTATTTGATTTGTCTTCCGCATTACTCTGCCCTCAGTGATGTTTAATTAACAAATCGATGAATTCAACGCAGAACAAAAAGATGGTTAATTTATGACAAATCCAGTTGCCGCACACAACGTGAATCGTAAACACATTCTACTCAGTGGTTTGTTTAAATCCCAGCACTTTATACGACGCCACGGCAACTTAAATGCATTCTTCACTCCATCACTCCACCGGCAATAATTACCAGGGACCCAATCGTCTGTCAAAATGGTGAGTGAGGATATCGCCGTCTTATCTTGACACTATAATGCATTCTCCCACGTCGGCAATACCTCAGTGCACAGTGATTGATAGTCACCTCTTATTTATTTATTTATTCATTCATTTTGCTTTCACAGTGATTTCCTATTGAAAGTTGTATTTATTATTTAGCCTTGGATTTTTTCTTTTCTTTCTTAGAAATGAGCCATTCAACGGTGCACAGCCTATGCGGAACGAATATAATATGTGTGCGAGTGTGTATGTGTGTGTGTGTGTGTGTGCGCATTTGCTCGGTGTGGGGCGTTTATAAGAGCAATGATAATAATAAAAAATAGGATTGCTTTGCACTTATTGCTGCATTTGTATGTGAACCCTATTGTGCTTATTAAATCCTCAAGGCTACTGGCACGTATGGGATGCATATGATGTGTGTGTGTGTGTGGCACGTATGGGATGCATATAATGTGTGTGTGTGTGTGTGCGCGTGTGTGTGTGCATGTGTGTGCATGCAGTGGATGTACTTTCGCATTCATTTGGTGTGTGTGTGTTTGTGTGTGTGTGTGACTGCTCCTATTTACACCCGTGGCAAACCCAACCTGATGCCGTGTTTTTTTTGTGTGTGAGTGCATCTATCGGCCATTTATCTAAACACCACAGATACACAACCTTAAATGCACAAGCACGGGCGTTCTCAGAGTGTGTCCACGTCCGTATAAAAGAGAGCCCTTGATTGTGTGTTGTGTTGGAGACGATACGGAGAGGTGGTGCATACTTGTTTCCTCCTCCTTCTGGGGACTGGAAACATAACAAACAAAACATCAAGATCTTCCTCCTTCCTCCAAGGTTCCTTCTGTTGTCCTCGTAGGGGGAGGACCTTGGGAGATCGGCGCCGTGGTTAAAGTGGCGCCGCGAACGTCCCTCCGACGCTCCCTCGTTCGGCCTCCACTCGTCCGCTCATTCATTCTTCTATTCTGTTGCCCGGGCAACAGTTACCGATGGCGACAAAGAGTTCAGAGGATTCAGGGGGGGAGGAAAATAAGGCTGCGGGGCTGGTGCAGAAAGAGGGGATTATTGAATAAAGTGTGTTTGTGTGTAAATCTTTCACTCCTCCTTTGTCCGGGTGTCTACCCAGCGTGTGTGCGTGTGCGCTCGCTCACGCAAGTGCGTGTGTGTGTGTGTGTGCGTGCGTGTGGTTCACGTTAAAGCAGTGTACGGGAACAAAGCGTTTGCTATCGACACAAATTAATCCTGTGGATGCAATTAATCCTTACTTATGTTTCAGAAACACTCTGTTTACTATACGTCATACAGTGGGTTTATTTTTTTTATTTGCCCTGATTTTTCGGTCTGGGATCCATCTGTGAATTTTCGGCGTCTTTTCATTCCAAATTCACTATTGTGCGTCGAGTTTGCCCGGGTTGGCATTTGGGCACTCGTTTTGAATAAGTGACAATCACATTGGAAATCTTTGACTTACTCACCGTAAGCCAGCAAATCTAAGTCACAGATATGTCGGCACATTCCTTGAATTAAAGTACATGTTATCTTGCCATATATTGATTTGAATGTGATTATAGGGGTTGAATAACAATTTGTCGCAACTCTAGCATGTGACACTGTAGTTCATTTGACAAAGAATGTGTGCAAGGACATTGAACAAAACACGACCACTGATTCATGTCGGTTCATATTTTCCTGGTTGAAAAGTGTGTGCGATCCTGGAGTGAAAGTTATAGTTCAGCGGAAAGTTCAGTCTTTATGACACACACACACACACACACACACGCAAAACATTAGCTGGCATAGCTCGCACAGCGGGAGTCCAGAAAGTATCATCCTGAAGCTATTTATCCCGCAGGCCACGAATCTTGCAATAACCGGAGTACTATATTAACTAGATTAGTTTACAACCATGTTTATGAGCCGTCCACGGCCACATAAAATAAGCACAAGCTAGTATCGATTGGATTCACGACGCAACAGTTGGCAGAGTGGAGCAGGCGCACCCCCAAGCCCATTACTCACCCGGATTTGGCGAGCGTTTCTCTCAGACGTGGTGGAAGACAGTGGTCAACATTGCCTGCTATTGTTCACTGTCCACCCCCCCCACCCCATCACTTTCTCCCTTCTGTTGCAATGCAGATATGCCCGTGTTAGTATCAAGTCTTCTTTATTTTCCTGATAACGTTTTATTTTAATTTTGTGGTATTTAGGAGGCACTTTGAATTCCGACACATGTCATTAATAAGCAGATTCAGGTTCAGGTGTCTGGCTTTGAGAAGGCCGCGGGGCATTGTGGGGAATCGCACCGAGTACCCTTCAGTTTTTGGCAGCGCCCTGTTGCCGCGACGCTATCCTTCTGCTTTGTGTGATTTCGAGGGTGTACGACGGTGTGTGTGTTTCACACCACGGCCGCCTGTTGCTTCTCCCTGCGGCATTCGCTTGTTCTTCACGACCCAATGCAAAACGTATTTATTCGGTATTTTCCTTCAACATCGCAATAAATAAAACTCAAACGAATACAACACATTATTCCATGTGTGAACACTGCAAAGTTGTGACAAAGTTTAAAACCACCACCCCGCGTTGTAATTTATACCGAGACTAACCGCGGCTCGCTTCACGATATGTTCTCGCTTCATAACCTTTCAGTTATGAAGCGAATTTGAGAATGCTTTTATTTTATATTGTACCGCTTCGCGTCGAGAGCGGTTATACTGATTTATGAAATCAGAAATTTGACTCTTTAAACTCTTTTTCATTATGTTTTGCACAGTTGTGTTGCTTTCTTCCATTTGGAAAAGGGAATTTGAAGTATCAACGATAGTCTTCCTTGACCTCTCCGTCTTGATGATGGGAATGCAGCCATTACCATTTGAAAAGACCCAACTTCATAAGCACGGCACACACACGGCTGACTTGTGCTCAGCTCTGATTATTGAACCCCGGTGAAGCTCGCACGGCGTGGCGTCTCGCTCACGTATGTCATTATACAAAACAAGGTCGAGCGCGCGTCTCTTCCTCGTCAAAGGAAAACGTTTGCCGGCGTTTAGAATCGTGGAAATGCTGAACCACACGCCCCCGGGGAATAGGTGGACCGCCGAGAGTCGACTACCGCTCGCATCGTCAAACAATAACCGTTCGATCATTCTGCTACTTCTGTCTGTTTGATGCATCTTTATTATATGGTTGTTTTTTTTAATGTTTCTTGGAAGTCCGCAGACCTTGGCGCGCTCCCGTAATGCCTTTTTAAGCAACTTGCTTTTTCTTCCCTCAGAGCTAATGGCACCAGATGTGTTTTTGCTTGCAGCATTAATGGACTGAAGCTCATCTGTGCTGTTTAGATTGGGTCTGAAGGCACACTGTTCTACTCCTATCATCTATTAGCATGTTTTAACCTCTCTCTCTCTCTCTCCTCTCTCTCTCGCCTCTCGCTCCTCGGCCGCTCGCTCTCCTTCCCATTACACTATCTCTCTCACTCTCTCCCTTTCTCGTATAGGGCTCTGCTCTGACTGAAAGACAAACACATTACAGGTGTACCTGCATGTTATTCCGTAACTCCGGGCCACTGTGAGAGTGAGAGTGGTGCCGTACCTAATCTTGAATCACGTGGGCCAACACTGTG
Organism: Coryphaenoides rupestris; assembly: GCA_002895965.2. Classification (NCBI taxonomy): domain Eukaryota; kingdom Metazoa; phylum Chordata; class Actinopteri; order Gadiformes; family Macrouridae; genus Coryphaenoides; species Coryphaenoides rupestris. The sequence goes on along the minus strand of PIJE02002434.1, from coordinate 46,331 downwards.
TGTGTGTGTGTGTGTGTGTGCGTGTGTGTGTGTGTTTGTGTGGTTGTGTGTTTGTGTGTGTGTGGGGGAGAGACGAGATTGGTGTGAGATGGGAACACCCAGCATGGAGAGATACGTGTGTTTTGAGAGGTGTGTTTTGAGTCTGAGAGCAAGAAATGTGCGGGGTATTGTGGTTGTGTGTGTGTGTGTGTGTGTGTGTGTGTGTGTGTGTGTGTGTGTGTGTGTGTGTGTGTGTGTGTGTGTGTGTGCGTACGTGTGTGTGTGTGCGAGTGTGTTTGTGTAAGAGTGGGTGGGGGGCTCTTCTGTGCCTGTATGTGTTTCTGTGTATGCCTGAGTGCCTGTGTATGTTTCTATATATATGTGTGTGTGTCTGTACAATCATGTTTCTGTGTGTGTGTGTGTGTGTGTGTGTGTGTGTGTGTACGTGTGTGCGTGTGTGTGTGTGTGTGTCTGTACAATCGTGTTTCTGAGTGTGTGTGTGTGTGTGTGTGTGTACGTGTATGCGTGTGCGTGTGCATGTGCATGTGCGTGCGTTTCGGTACACCCGTGTCCATGTGTTTACGTCGCCGGGGTGAAAGTGGAGTTTGATAGTATCTGGCTCCAGCGGACAGGCGGTCCCCTTCCCCTTTAGCTAGCAGCGCTGTCTGACAGCTCTGCCCCCGGCGTGCTGTCGTCGTGCCAACGATGGGCCCACCGCCGCAGCGAGACGAATAAAGGCTTCACGTCGACCCAACCCGATGGGGAATAATACAACACGGGGGTTGAAATCCCTGCCGTGTGCGCCGCGTATTCACACGCAGAGTATCACCTGAAAGGTAAATTGCAGCAGCCAATTAACGGTCATTATCCTGTAGGTTCAAACGAAACGAAGAAAACACTCCATCTGTGTCTCTTTAGGCCATCTTGACCTTTTCTAGTTGCCCGTCAACCAGACAGTATATTCCCAATGGCTTGTTTGCACATGACGTTGCGATGGTGCGAATTGCAGATTTGGGTCAGGAAGTAAATTTTCTCCATCGGAAGTCTATGGGAAGCGCACGTTATAAGTTCTCAAAATGGCCGAGGTTTGCATTCTTTGCGGTTGCTCAAATCGATCAAAACGGGAAAACACAGGAGCTTTTACGAGTACCCAAGGTTTTGTGTCCCAATAAGGGTGAATAATGCAACAAAAATGACCGCCGGCTAAAATGGCTCGCAAACCTTCGCCTGCGGTCGGAGGAGCGGAGCCACTATGGAGCGGCTATGTTGATGTGCTGTAGTTCACTGTTTCCTTCGTTTGTAAAGTTAAAGTTGTTTTTTGTTCGCTTTCGTGGCCGATTCACCGGACCTTTGAGAGCGGTTAACCTAAAGTGGAACAACCACAATGTTAAGGTCGAGCATTGCTGCAGGCGTCGAATGTTTGTTGGTACTTAGGTTAATCCACAGGGCAATGAAGAAAAGCCGCCCCACGCTGGTGAAAATCAAATCAACAGTCACTGTGAATCGACTTACCGATGTGCTGGACCCTACCTACGAACAAAAAGTTGTATGCCTCCAACTTTGCTTTAATTTGTTGTCTTGTGCAGAAGGATGTCTGGAGCACAAGGTCGTTGGTCATATCTACTGCCTCCATAGCAGGGAAGTCTTTCAAATCGGTTGAAAAATAGCTCCTCTTCGTAAGATAAGGCTCACGTCCAACGTAGGTTACGATCTCTTTGCTTATCTCTCTCTCTCGCAATATCCTCTAAAGTAGCACAGTTTGGGCCGTCCTGAACTTGCGCACCGTAATTGTGACGTAACTGCAAACAACCTTTTGCTCAGCCTACGGCGACGACGATGACGGGGGAAGCAGCGTAAGCCCCGCCCCCCCAAAAAAACACACGATTGTCCCCCCCCCCCCCGGCATGCCCTCGAAACAAGCGCACGGTTTACGAGGGCGTATTTAAAGTCGAGTGACACCCTCACGCCCCTCGTCACACCGCCCCGGCGCTGCCGTGTCTCTGGTGGCTTGTGGCTTTTAGCAATCAAGCCACAGCGGCCGCAACTAACACAGTGGCGCGACACTCGTCTCCTGCTGTAGAGCGGCGGAGAGAGAGATTTAGCAGTCTACTCAACCCCTCCCTCTTCATCCCTCGCGCCCCCCCCCCCCCCCCCAACCTCCCCCCTCCCACCGTCATCATCATTTTTGCCAATAGGCCTCCATGTACTATAGTAGCCGCCCACCGCTAGTGTTGTGCCAACACAAATATTGGCATTAGCCCGCTAATCAAATCTTTCCCTCGGAATGTCATGATGGCGGCTAAAGGGCACGTCTGTGTGCAGCCGTCTCTCTCAACTGTAAGATGTCATTTATCTTTGTGTGTGTGTGTGTGTGTGGGGGGGGGGGGGGGCGCAGAGAAAGTGAGTGAAGCATAATGTTGTGTTGAAAGGGGGAGAGAGTGAGGAAGACGATGATGTGATTGTGATTGTTTGGGAGAGAGGGAGAAAGTGCAAGAGAGAGAGAGAGAGAGAGCGAGAAGAGAGAGAGAGAGAGAGAGAGAGAGAGAGAGAGAGAGAGAGAGAGAGAACAAAGAAGGAGGGACGGGGAACATGGAGAGAGGGGCGAGAGAGGGAGATGAAATAGATGGTGTTTGAGAGGGGGACAGAGAACAGACAAGGGGAAACAGAGAGAGGGAACATGGAGAGAGAGAGAGAGAGAGAGAGAGACGAGAGACGAGAACACAGAGACAGGAGGGGAGAGAGGGAGAACCTACCCTGCGTTCTAGCAGCACTAATTTGCCACAGTAATGAGCACGCAGCGATGCATGATCATCAGGCAATTATATTTGGTTACCATGCAAACAGAGAGCATCATGGGATATCATTAAAGGGAGACGCGTCACCCCGGCTCCATTTCAGACGGGAAGGCAGATCGAGGTAGGAAAACCAAAGGGTGTCCGACCATTAGCCATTTCCCCCGCAAACACAAGCCATTTATTTCACACATTTCATTTTTCCCGGGCTGTCTCTCGGCCATTTACGGACACGACGGCGAAACGCCAGCCCGGGAAAGTGGGCTTAAAGAGATCCCGGGGGACGACGTCTAGCGCAGGGGCCCCTCGGCTGGGGAATCGAACCCGGGCTCTCGGCGGGGGTGTATTGGGCCGTGTGGTTAGAGCCACGAGTGTGTGTTTGGCCCCTGAAGAAATGAACAATGTTTGCGTGGGGAGTTTGGCAGCGGCTGCTTCATGCATGATATAATTACGCTCAATGATCCCGTTTTGTTTGTATGATGTTTACGTGTACGTGTGTGTGTGTGTGTGTGTTTTTTTTTTGCTGTTGTCTGTTGTGTTGTTTATGTTGAATTGAATTGTCGCATAGGCAACAGAAGTACACATTCTCTGTGTTATGTATTATGGACTCAAATGATTATCTCTCTCAAATAAGCAAAAAAAACAACATGAAATACAGAAATATAACACAGGCACCTTTCTGTAATTGCAGTTGATTTAAATACATAATTAAAATAGTAAAGCTGAATAACAGTCATTCTTATTATATTCTGTCATTATCAGGATCATACAGTTTCAGTGAAAGGTTCCTACTTCAAATGTGTCCAAACCCGTCAACACTATCCAGTAAAAAAACAAAACATGAATTTACTATAATTAGCAAAAATGTAAATCAATAGATGTATGAATAACGATCTGAAACAAATGTGTGTGCGGTCGCCACATCAAACTACGATGACAGACGTTGCTTGTTGTCGGTGTATTACTTATCTCTTACGATCAACTTGATGTCTTTTGCTGTTGTGTGTGTTTTATTTGATTACTTTCTGTTTTTTAAGGCCTGTTTGTACTTTGTGTGTACTTTCTGGTCTGCTCAAGGGCGGGAAATCATTGAGTCCTTTCCGTGCTAATATAGTGTAGCTTATCTTTGTCTGCAAGTTGTCATCGGTGTCAGGGATACAGGGCAATACAACAAGAATTTCCTTTGATACACACACTGTGAATCAATGGAAAATAAATAAATACATGATTCATTCATTGGTTACAGGCCAAACAGCACCCAGGGTTTCCTCATTGTTATCGGTTCAGTGGTGGGATATTGGACATTGATGTCTTTACGTTCTAATTAGATGACAAATACCTCCAGCAGACATGTATTGACAGGTCTTTAGGACCCTGCGGACGTCCCTGAGAGCAGGGGTGTCCAGGGCAGTGTTTGCTGTGTGTGTGTGTGTGTGTGTGTGTGTGTGTGTGTGTGTGTGTGTGTGTGTGTGTGTGTGTGTGTGTGTGTGTGTGTGTGTGTGTGTGTGTGTGTGTGCGCATTTGTTGGCTGCAGTATGTGATGTGAAATCTAACCAGACGTGGGCTCTCTCTGAGCTATTAGTCTTTCTTCTGTGATCTCCCTCCAAAAACATCCAAAGCGGTTGGTTTTTCAATGCGCTGTAAGTGTTTGTATGCCAAGAGGGCATTTACTATAATGTAGAAAGCCTCGTCTCCACAAGATGCCTCTTCCATAATGACAATAGCCCAAGAGCAGAATTCAACCACAATATCAATTGTGGTTGACCATGATATTCCATATTGTGTTGCTCAGTGCGCCTTTATGTCATCAAACTCATTGTTATGCAGTAAATGCAAAGATTTGACCTCTCTGAGCAATCTCTGCTGCTATTACACAGCCAAATATGTGAGTATTTACACTGCTGTACATTTTCCTGCACATATTATATTGGCGAACTGATATAGCAATCTTACGCAACAAACAGACACAAACATTTTACGTTTTTGTTCGTAATTGTGACCAAACGCACTCACAAGGCCATGATCTGCTTGTACGGTTACACACAGTAAAAGCTAGAAACTCCAACAGGAGTTGGTGGAGACATGCATCTTTAAAATAAAAATCTTCATTTACTTTGGCGTTCCAATTTAGCTGTTTTGTGTTATGATTGAGTTAGGTGTTACATTATGCAAGCAAGTTGTTTATTTCTCACACCGATGTGTCTGTCCCATTACAGCCTGGGTGTGGGAGATGCAATCATGTCAAAACAAACAAAGATTATATCTATATACAGTATATATGTATATATATACTGTAGAGTGTATATAGCCAGGTTCTTCTGAATTCCAATATATCCTATAACACATTTTGTTCTTGCTAATTCATCAAATAAATCTAATTGGCTTTATCGATGCTTACTGGTAGAAATGCAAAACACTGGTGGCAATATACCAATTTCATGATGTGATGGTGAAATGGGACCCATTGCTTTTTTGCAATTATTCTTTGTAGTCCATAAATCATATTTTGGCAGAAATATTTTTTATTTAATTACATTTTAATGTTTAATGTTCCTCTCAATTGAATGGAGAGGAACATTAAACATAAAAATCATTAACCCTGACACTTCTTTGTCGATTTTTGCTATGCTTATTTTCAATTTGAATCTGTTTTCAATTCTTATTACTGTCCCTGCACCTCAACTGTGACACCCACCCATTACCCGTGTGTGGGGATCACCGAAGCAACATCCTGTTTTCGCTTCGGCAGGGAACTGCATTTATTTTGCATGTTATCTTTTTTTATTTTTACCATAGGATTAGCTTAGCATCCACTGACCAGTGCTATTCCATACACCTCCATGCAATCCTCCCTGTCTAGCTCGCCGTCCGTGTATCAGCCCCCCACCGCCGCTGCGTGGAACCACACACACACTCCTATCACGTCACAACCGGTGTGGCGGAGGCAGTGTGAACGTGTGAGCCACAGTTCTCCGAGGTGACAGCTTCAGAGTAAGGTGTCGCGGCGTAGATAGAAGAACCACACCAGAACGAGCACGTTCCAAGTTTCAAGTTTCAAGTTTCAAGTATTGTATTGTCACTTCACAGTTTACACAAGTATAAGCAGTGAGTGAAAGTCTTATGTGCAAAAACCGCAGTTATAAAATCTCGCCTTCCTCTTTGAACCCGAGCACTACTGGGCTACTTTGCAATTCTGAAACTTGTTTTTATTAGCCTCGTAACGACGAATGCTCTAAACCTGCTCTATTCTTATCTTTATGTACCACAGTGATATATTGCTGCCTCTCCTTCAACTAATGTACTCTTTGTAAGTCGCTTTGGATAAAAGCATCTGCCAAATGCCCTCAATGTAAATGTAAGGAATCATACGAGCGTGATGGTGATCCGAAGACTTCATATGGGCAATCATGGTGACTCTGACACGCACACGCCCACGCCACACCACACCACACACACCACACACACACACACACACCACACCACACACACCACACACACACCACACACACACCACACACACACACACACACACACATCGACACACACACCACATATCCACATCGATGTTGGCTGTGCCACCTCCGCAACAAGGGGTGAGGGGGTGGGAGTAGGGAGGGAGTGACGAAGCTCTCATCCAGGGGAAAAAAGATTGATTGGAACATAGCGCTTGTTCCTGTACAGAGGAAGAGACGGAAACCTGAAAAGGTCGACCCCGAGATTTCCACTTAAGCGGGTGGAGATTTTCATTCGCTTTTCAATCCGGGAGCGTAATCGTATGATTAGGTAGGGGGACGCCCCCGGTCTCCCTGGTGGTCTGCACAGCAAGGCAAGGGGCTGGGGTGGTCGTGTGACAGCAATCGTAATTTTGTTGTGTTACTCGCAAATACGCACACTGACACTTTCAAACTTCCTTCTCTGTGTAATTAGAGAACAATGGGGATGGATTTGCTTTTGGGCCAATATCTTCAACTGCCAAACTGATCGATGCCAGTACCCACACACACACACACACACACACACACACAATTGTCCCACAATTTTCTGCCAGCCAGTTTTTAGCATCCAGTGAATGCTAATTTTCCCCAGACTAAATGCTTCTGTTGGTTTGGATTTGGTGAAACCATTTCCAGTGCTAATAGCAACTATCAGATCGAAATCCTGATGCATAAAACATATATCGGGATTAATGTCTTCGTACTATTTTATCTTATTAATGTAGTTTTCCCACAAACTCTGTTGTGTTGCACGTTGACACACGCAGTTGTCGCATGCAATTTCTAGCAGACAAGACACCTAGATTTTAAAGCATATACGGAGGATTGCTAAATGTTCACCGTCACACTATTTTAATTGATCTTATTCGATTTTTTCCGTTATCGGGATCTATATACAGGAATTAAAACTTCATTCACCGTTTCGCTATAGTTGATGAAAGCTTTCAATCGAGATGCATAAATAGCCTGAGTAACGGGTAGATAAGAGTGATCTGGAACTATGTATTGTGAACTGTGAATACGGGCTATAGCTAGATGCTTACTGACTTTAATTCAGCTATGGTCGGAGGAGAGAGGAGGTGAAGGTGAGAGAGAAGAGGAGAGGGGAGGGAGAGAGAGAGAGAGGAGAGAAGGAGGGAGGAGAGGGAGAGAGAGAGAGGAGGAGAGAAGAGGAGAGGAGAGAGGAGAGAGGGGAGAGGAGAGAGGAGGAGAGGGGGAGGGAGAGGAGAGGAGGAGAGGGAGAGAGGGGAGAGGAGAGAGAGAGGAGGAGAGGGAGGCGAGAGGAGAGAGGAGAGAGAGAGAGGAGGGGAGAGGAGGAGAGAGAGAGGAGAGAGAGGGAGAGGGGAGGAACAGAGAGAGGGAGGCGGAGGCGGAGGGGGAGTGTGTGCGCACAAAACATAACGGAAGGTCAGGTGAAAAAACTGCAAGATAACAAAATGTATACAAGTAGAGAGAGAGAGAGAGAGAGAGAGACAAAGGGAGAGAGAGGGGGGGGTGTCTTGCGGCGAGAACACGACAGCAGGCCCTCCAAGGCTGCGCGCGAGGCACTAAGCCTCCCCTCTCTGCAGACGGCACACAAACTGTGAAGCAAACTGTTTCGCTGTTTGGAACCAGAAACAATTTGTTGCAACCTGGCTAGCGAGCGAGCCTCAACCGGGAACACACGGGGATAAGGAGGACTTGGAGGGGAACAAAAGTGTCGTGCCGTTTGTTTTTCCGCCGGCGAACGACAAAGACGATCGCTCGGGTTCGCTACTGAATAGGTGACTGGCTGATGTGTGTCTGTCTGGTTTGTTTTTTTTAAATGAAATCTTAAAATATACTTTTTTCGTATCCGTCTAAGCTCTCTGTATTGGAGTTTTTGCACGGAACAAAAACGCTCTATATAAAGTTTGATAGAATGAATGACAGTAATAATAAATTATGTCTGCCTACCATAAGGCAAGCCATCGTGACAGTCGAACGGCGAGAGAGAGAGAGAGAGAGAGAGAGAGAGAGAGAGAGAGAGAGAGAGAGGGGGAGTAGGGGAGAGAGGAAGAGATGTGTTGCTTCCTCGGCGTTATCTGATATTTTCTCTTCCGATCTTGCTCTATTTTTCCTCGCAATGACTAAATCTTCACATATGTTGAGTGAATGTTTGTCTGATGAGGCTCTTTTTATTTTTTTAAATGGTCTCATAATGACCATGTGCTACAAACCGTGTGCCGTGGTGACGTGACGAGGAGCTGCTCTGCTGCGAGAGGGCAGGAGAACCAGCGATCAAACACAGCAAATTGGGGCTGGACCTGGGAGAAGAGAGACGTGGGTTATGAGACAGGGGAGCAGGTCTGCCAGAAAGGAGGAGACGGGGAGGAGATGCAGGAAATGAAGGAAATTAAAAGTGCAATTGAAGTCGTTATTTGCTAAGCGTTGGTAATGTGCCATCTCTTATGTTAAAACAGTGTTTGAGGTGTTGTGTCGGCCACTCTGTTTGATTGATTATCTGTCATTTTCGAACACACATGAATAATTGACTCGATCAACGTAATAAAAAGATACTTGCAATTGCAATTGCCACTTGCAAACATGTTACACGTTGTACTAGACGTTCATATTCTATATGTAGAATTTTTGTATTTATATCGTTTATATCCATGCACGATGGAAGCCCTGTGTGGAGTGTGTGTGTGTGTGTTTGGTGGGTGGAAGCCCTGTGTGGAGTGTGTGTGTGTGTGTTTGGTGGGTGGGTGTCTGGTTGAAGCAGCCTCACCCGGCCCCAGTCAGGCTGATTAGTCTGGGACCGGGGGAGGCTCCACACCTGTGGTGCATTGATTCGTCAACGCACCACCCACCCACTCTGAGTGTGACATAACGGTGCGTTCCATTTACCTCGGAAGTCGGAGCTGGGAATGACGTCACACCCAGAGTTGACCGCGTTCCAGTTAACAAGTCGGAAAACCAAGATGGACGCCAAATCACTTGACCCATAATAATCTGGCTTGTAAAGCCCTTTGAGACTGTATTGTGATTGAGGGCTATACAAATAAAATGTAATTGAATTGAATAACAACATATTATGCAGCATTTTGCGCATACAAACACCACAACATGTCCACAGGTAGAAGTTGGAAAGTACTGTGTGTGTACGACTGATTTTATGAGACACAAATAGACAGACGTGCTAAAAACAGCATATACTGTAATACAGCTTTCACTGACGCGGAGCAGCCATCTTGGATTTGTAAGTCGGGGTTGTGAGATTCGTCCGACTTTCTGAGTTGGAAATCCGACTTCGGCGCGCGTTCCCGTGGAAACTTCCGACTTGGAACTCGGAAATTCCGACTTCCGAGTCCAAATGGAACGCACCAATAACACCGTATACTGTCCCACTATACTGGTATATGTGAGGGAAAGTCATCAGAATGCTGCGCTTCACAAAGACCGGAAACCCTTCCAAAGAAGTCGGCGTACTTCACGTGATTCTGTTGTAATTTGTCATCAAAAATGAATGGCTAATCAAGGTCTCTGTGTGGGATCGCATTTGACTTTTTGAGTGAGGAGGATGGCGCTTTGTGTGTGTGTGTGTGTGTGTGTATATGTGTGTGTGTGTGTGTGTGTGTGTGTGCGTGCGTGCATGTGTGTGTGTGTGTGTGAGTTATGTCTGCCGTGGCGTATATTGCACGCAAGCGACATAAGAGGGGAGAAAGAGCAGACAAAAATAATCAACAAGAAAAATAAACAAACAAAGACAAAAAAGCAACATAATAAAAAATAAAAAAACCAACGAGGCAAAAAAAACAGCAAACAGCAAAAGAAGAGCAAAGCAAAAACCAACAGCACAAAAAACAGAAACAAAAAATGCAAATAACCAAAACAAAAAGCAGCAGAAAATGCAAGAATGCAAACAAATTATGTCTGACCGTGGCGTATATTGCACGCAGCGACAGCTCCCGCTCTCTCTCTCTCTCTGTGTGTGTGTGATGTGTGATTAATGCACAACGCCCCCACGGTGCGTGAGTTATAATTCGATCGCTTTGGTTTGTTTTTCCTCATGAAGACGGAATATTAAATGTTTTGATGATTGAGGCGCCGTGGTTGTTGTTTTTAGTTCTTTTCGAATTCACGGCGAGTGCCTCTGTTGGATGGTGCGACGTGTGTGTGTGTGTGTGTGTGCGTGTCTGCGTGTCTGCGTGGCGCTTTTTCCAATTTGTGATAGTTTGCGTTTGTTTGTTTGTTTGTGCGTGATTATGAAGTCTTAAGCACTTAAGAAATGAAAACCGGCCAGGGTGGATTCTCTGCATTGTTACGTCTGGCTATAGGATCTGGCTATAGGATTTGTGTGTGTGTGTGTGTGTATGTATGTATGTGTGTTTCTGGTTTGTTTGTTTGTTTGTGTGTGTGCATGTGTGAAGTGTACATGTGTGCCTGAGAGAGAAACTGTGTGTGTGTGTGTGTGTGTGTGTGAGAGAGAGAGAATGTGTGTGTGTCTGTGTACACGCCCATGTGTGTCTGTATTGCAAGAGCGATAATGTGTTTGTGTGTGTGTGTGTGTGTGTGTGTGTGTGTGAGAGAGAGAGAGATGTCCTCATTCAAACCTCTGTATCCACCATTGTTGCTAATGGGAAGCCATATTATCCTCTTCTTCATCGCCACATCGATCACGCGTCGATTGCTTCACGATTGTCGCAACACCCGAAACCGTTTCTGTACCTGGTTTTCCATTGTGTTTCATTTTTTCTCTCTTTCTCTTTTCTTTCTTTCTTTCTTTGACAAATGAAGGAATTCACATTTTAGAAAGGCCCCATTTTACCAATTTAAAATCTCACCTCAGAAAGCAAAGAAAGGGAAGAAATACTTGTAAGCCTTTACATCATAATAACCTTTTCCATTTTATCATATAATCTTCAGATCTTCAGTGCGTGAATAGCGTTGCTTGTTGTCTGCTGTCGTGATACTTTTTGTTTTTACGTATTTATTTGATTTCCCAGAAAGACATTATTCCTTTCCTCCGCCTAATCCACTATCTTCATGCTGACAAAAATAACGTAAATAAAGATATTCACAATTTAAGATCTCGCACTATATATATATATTTATATTACCTACAGTAGCACTCATAAGGTGGAGTTGCTACTCACTAAATCTGTCCAAATCATATTCTCATCTTCCTCGACAACATCCCTCCTTTTCTACCGTTTCTTATACTTTTCCGTGCTGTTTTGTTTTTGTTCCCCCCCCCCCCTCCCAGGGCGGCCTCATCGCCTTCCTCCTGCTCATCCTCCTCTTCACGCTGGTGCTGTACACCCGCCACCGCTGGTGCAAGCGCCGCCGCGTGCCCCAGAAGAGCGCCAGCACCGAGGCCACGCACGAGATCCACTACATCCCCTCGGTGCTGCTGGGGCCGCAGGGCCGCGACGGCTACCGCGGCGGCTCCTCCTCCGCCCGCGGCACGCACCAGCACGGCAACTCGGTCATCGGCGTGCCCATCCGCGAGACGCCCATCCTGGACGACTACGACTGCGACGAGGGCGACGACCTGGTGGGGCTGTCGCACAACTCCACGCCCAACCAGCTGCACCACCACCAGCACCTGAACCTGTGCGGCGGCGACGGAGGCGGCGGCGGGGGCAAGGCCGGGGGGCTCATCATGCAGGAGGACTACCGCGAGGCGCACGGCCAGGAGATGCGCTTTAACGGAGTACACTGCGCCGACACGCTGCGCAAGGACGACGGGCTGGGCGGGAACTTTCTGGACAAAAGAGGTGAGTTTGGGGTCATCATGCGGGGGGGGACTCTCTTTCCTCCAATAGCGGGAGGTTCCAGGGGCCGCTACGTTGCTGATTGGTCGATTGTTGGCGACTGGTCGATTTGAAGGAAGTGCTGTCAGCCTTTGTTCAACATTTAAGGGGCGGCAGTAGCTCATGAGGTAAGAGTGGTTGTCTGGCAACAGGAAGGTTGCTGGTTCGAGGTGTGTCGAGGTGTCCCTGAGCAAGACACCACCTAACCCTAACTGCTCCTGACGTGTTGGTTGTTACCTTGCATGGTTGACACCGCCGTCGGTGGGTGAATGTGTGGCAATACTGTGAAGTGCTTTGGATAAATGCGCTATATAAATGCACTCCATTTACCATTTAAGATAATACCCGGAAACCATTTTTAATTTGCGACCAGAATTTCTGTAAAAATGCTTGTACCGACATGAGGGGTTTTTTTTCAGACACTTGGCCCAGCCAAGCATCATTTATAAACCAATTCTGTTGTTATGGCTCTTTGCTTTTATTTGTAAAACGACGATTCCAAGATCACAAATGAAAAATAAAAAAAACAGCCACATTATGCATTCACACATTGTCCTCGACACACACACACACACACACACAGTAGCACCCCGCCATTTGAATACAAGGCAGGAGTAGTAGTCGTAACTCCAGGGTCCACAAAGTATCCCCAAAAAGCCACCCCCCCCCCCCACCGGCAGCCCGTTCTTGCGATGACGGATGACCCTCATTCAACTCTGCTCAACAGTGCTGTCCCTGGGCATCCTGGCTGCCGTGATCTGCTGCGAACCTGGAGGTGGTGGGAGGGTAGG
>PIJE02002434.1:7980-33481 GCA_002895965.2 Coryphaenoides rupestris | reverse complement strand
CCCCCCCCGGCATGCCCTCGAAACAAGCGCACGGTTTACGAGGGCGTATTTAAAGTCGAGTGACACCCTCACGCCCCTCGTCACACCGCCCCGGCGCTGCCGTGTCTCTGGTGGCTTGTGGCTTTTAGCAATCAAGCCACAGCGGCCGCAACTAACACAGTGGCGCGACACTCGTCTCCTGCTGTAGAGCGGCGGAGAGAGAGATTTAGCAGTCTACTCAACCCCTCCCTCTTCATCCCTCGCGCCCCCCCCCCCCCCCAACCTCCCACCCTCCCACCGTCATCATCATTTTTGCCAATAGGCCTCCATGTACTATAGTAGCCGCCCACCGCTAGTGTTGTGCCAACACAAATATTGGCATTAGCCCGCTAATCAAATCTTTCCCTCGGAATGTCATGATGGCGGCTAAAGGGCACGTCTGTGTGCAGCCGTCTCTCTCAACTGTAAGATGTCATTTATCTTTGTGTGTGTGTGTGTGTGGGGGGGGGGGGGGCGCAGAGAAAGTGAGTGAAGCATAATGTTGTGTTGAAAGGGGGAGAGAGTGAGGAAGACGATGATGTGATTGTGATTGTTTGGGAGAGAGGGAGAAAGTGCAAGAGAGAGAGAGAGAGAGAGCGAGAGAGAGAGAGAGAGACAGAGAGAGAGAGAGAGAGAGAGAGAGAAGAGAGAGAGAGAGAGGGAGAACAGAGAGAGAGAGAGAGAGAGAGAGAGGGGGACAGAGAACAGACAAGGGGAAACAGAGAGAGGGAACATAGAGAGAGAGAGAGAGAGAGAGAGAGAGAGAGAGAGAGAACACAGAGACAGGAGGGGAGAGAGGGAGAACCTACCCTGCGTTCTAGCAGCACTAATTTGCCACAGTAATGAGCACGCAGCGATGCATGATCATCAGGCAATTATATTTGGTTACCATGCAAACAGAGAGCATCATGGGATATCATTAAAGGGAGACGCGTCACCCCGGCTCCATTTCAGACGGGAAGGCAGATCGAGGTAGGAAAACCAAAGGGTGTCCGACCATTAGCCATTTCCCCCGCAAACACAAGCCATTTATTTCACACATTTCATTTTTCCCGGGCTGTCTCTCGGCCATTTACGGACACGACGGCGAAACGCCAGCCCGGGAAAGTGGGCTTAAAGAGATCCGGGGGGAACGACGTCTAGCGCAGGGCCCCTCGGCTGGGGAATCGAACCCGGGCTCTCGGCGGGGGTGTATTGGGCCGTGTGGTTAGAGCCACGAGTGTGTGTTTGGCCCCTGAAGAAATGAACAATGTTTGCGTGGGGAGTTTGGCAGCGGCTGCTTCATGCATGATATAATTACGCTCAATGATCCCGTTTTGTTTGTATGATGTTTACGTGTACGTGTGTGTGTGTGTGTGTGTTTTTTTTTTGCTGTTGTCTGTTGTGTTGTTTATGTTGAATTGAATTGTCGCATAGGCAACAGAAGTACACATTCTCTGTGTTATGTATTATGGACTCAAATGATTATCTCTCTCAAATAAGCAAAAAAAACAACATGAAATACAGAAATATAACACAGGCACCTTTCTGTAATTGCAGTTGATTTAAATACATAATTAAAATAGTAAAGCTGAATAACAGTCATTCTTATTATATTCTGTCATTATCAGGATCATACAGTTTCAGTGAAAGGTTCCTACTTCAAATGTGTCCAAACCCGTCAACACTATCCAGTAAAAAAACAAAACATGAATTTACTATAATTAGCAAAAATGTAAATCAATAGATGATGAATAACGATCTGAAACAAATGTGTGTGCGGTCGCCACATCAAACTACGATGACAGACGTTGCTTGTTGTCGGTTGTATTACTTATCTCTTACGATCAACTTGATGTCTTTTGCTGTTGTGTGTGTTTTATTTGATTACTTTCTGTTTTTTAAGGCCTGTTTGTTACTTGTGTGTACTTTCTGGTCTGCTCAAGGGCGGGAAATCATTGAGTCCTTTTCCGTGCTAATATAGTGTTAGGCTTATCTTTGTCTGCAAGTTGTCATCGGTGTCAGGGATACAGGGCAATACAACAAGAATTTCCTTTGATACACACACTGTGAATCAATGGAAAATAAATAAATACATGATTCATTCATTGGTTACAGGCCAAACAGCACCCAGGGTTTCCTCATTGTTATCGGTTCAGTGGTGGGGATATTGGACATTGATGTCTTTACGTTCTAATTAGATGCACAAATACCTCCAGCAGACATGTATTGACAGGTCTTTAGGACCCTGCGGACGTCCCTGAGAGCAGGGGTGTCCAGGGCAGTGTTTGCTGTGTGTGTGTGTGTGTGTGTGTGTCTGTGTGCATGTGTTGTGTGTGGTGTGGTGTGTGTGTGTGTGTGTGTTGTGTGTGTGTGTGTGTCTGTTGTGTCTGTGTGTGCATGTGTGTGTGCGCATTTGTTGGCTGCAGTATGTGATGTGAAATCTAACCAGACGTGGGCTCTCTCTGAGCTATTAGTCTTTCTTCTGTGATCTCCCTCCAAAAACATCCAAAGCGGTTGGTTTTTCAATGCGCTGTAAGTGTTTGTATGCCAAGAGGGCATTTACTATAATGTAGAAAGCCTCGTCTCCACAAGATGCCTCTTCCATAATGACAATAGCCCAAGAGCAGAATTCAACCACAATATCAATTGTGGTTGACCATGATATTCCATATTGTGTTGCTCAGTGCGCCTTTATGTCATCAAACTCATTGTTATGCAGTAAATGCAAAGATTTGACCTCTCTGAGCAATCTCTGCTGCTATTACACAGCCAAATATGTGAGTATTTACACTGCTGTACATTTTCCTGCACATATTATATTGGCGAACTGATATAGCAATCTACGCAACAAACAGACACAAACATTTTACGTTTTTGTTCGTAATTGTGACCAAACGCACTCACAAGGCCATGATCTGCTTGTACGGTTACACACAGTAAAAGCTAGAAACTCCAACAGGAGTTGGTGGAGACATGCATCTTTAAAATAAAAATCTTCATTTACTTTGGCGTTCCAATTTAGCTGTTTTGTGTTATGATTGAGTTAGGTGTTACATTATGCAAGCAAGTTGTTTATTTCTCACACCGATGTGTCTGTCCCATTACAGCCTGGGTGTGGGAGATGCAATCATGTCAAAACAAACAAAGATTATATCTATATACAGTATATATGTATATATATACTGTAGAGTGTATATAGCCAGGTTCTTCTGAATTCCAATATATCCTATAACACATTTTGTTCTTGCTAATTCATCAAATAAATCTAATTGGCTTTATCGATGCTTACTGGTAGAAATGCAAAACACTGGTGGCAATATACCAATTTCATGATGTGATGGTGAAATGGGACCCATTGCTTTTTTGCAATTATTCTTTGTAGTCCATAAATCATATTTTGGCAGAAATATTTTTATTTAATTACATTTTAATGTTTAATGTTCCTCTCAATTGAATGGAGAGGAACATTAAACATAAAAATCATTAACCCTGACACTTCTTTGTCGATTTTTGCTATGCTTATTTTCAATTTGAATCTGTTTTTCAATTCTTATTACTGTCCCTGCACCTCAACTGTGACACCCACCCATTACCCGTGTGTGGGATCACCGAAGCAACATCCTGTTTTCGCTTCGGCAGGGAACTGCATTTATTTTGCATGTTATCTTTTTTATTTTTACCATAGGATTAGCTTAGCATCCACTGACCAGTGCTATTCCATACACCTCCATGCAATCCTCCCTGTCTAGCTCGCCGTCCGTGTATCAGCCCCCCACCGCCGCTGCGTGGAACCACACACACACTCCTATCACGTCACAACCGGTGTGGCGGAGGCAGTGTGAACGTGTGAGCCACAGTTCTCCGAGGTGACAGCTTCAGAGTAAGGTGTCGCGGCGTAGATAGAAGAACCACACCAGAACGAGCACGTTCCAAGTTTCAAGTTTCAAGTTTCAAGTATTGTATTGTCACTTCACAGTTTACACAAGTATAAGCAGTGAGTGAAAGTCTTATGTGCAAAAACCGCAGTTATAAAATCTCGCCTTCCTCTTTGAACCCGAGCACTACTGGGCTACTTTGCAATTCTGAAACTTGTTTTTATTAGCCTCGTAACGACGAATGCTCTAAACCTGCTCTATTCTTATCTTTATGTACCACAGTGATATATTGCTGCCTCTCCTTCAACTAATGTACTCTTTGTAAGTCGCTTTGGATAAAAGCATCTGCCAAATGCCCTCAATGTAAATGTAAATGTACATTTCTCGGAGTGCGCAAGGTTTACGTGTGATGAATTGTGTCATCAACGCTCACAATCTTTCTATGGGTCCAATTCATTGGTGAAGTTTCCTTCCACCCCCCCACACACACGCGCACACACACACACACACACACGCACACACACACACACACACACACACACACACACACACCTGTGATTCCAGCACTACTCCATTGTTCATATCCACATCGATGTTGGCTGTGCCACCTCCGCAACAAGGGGTGAGGGGTTGGGAGTAGGGAGGGAGTGACGAAGCTCTCATCCAGGGGAAAAAAGATTGATTGGAACATAGCGCTTGTTCCTGTACAGAGGAAGAGACGGAAACCTGAAAAGGTCGACCCCGAGATTTCCACTTAAGCGGGTGGAGATTTTCATTCGCTTTTCAATCCGGGAGCGTAATCGTATGATTAGGTAGGGGGACGCCCCCGGTCTCCCTGGTGGTCTGCACAGCAAGGCAAGGGGCTGGGGTGGTCGTGTGACAGCAATCGTAATTTTGTTGTGTTACTCGCAAATACGCACACTGACACTTTCAAACTTCCTTCTCTGTGTAATTAGAGAACAATGGGGATGGATTTGCTTTTGGGCCAATATCTTCAACTGCCAAACTGATCGATGCCAGTACCCACACACACACACACACACACACACACACACACCCACCAGAAATATGGAATGTGCAACAATTGCAACATTTGTTTTAAATGGTTATAAAATTACGTTTTAAAAGTGGAATATTACATGATTTAATATTCTGTTCGATGATAAATGTGCTTGGGCTTTTGGGCTTTTTTTAATTAGTTTCCCCCCCCCCCACAGACACACACAATTGTCCCACAATTTTCTGCCAGCCAGTTTTTAGCATCCAGTGAATGCTAATTTTCCCCAGACTAAATGCTTCTGTTGGTTTGGATTTGGTGAAACCATTTCCAGTGCTAATAGCAACTATCAGATCGAAATCCTGATGCATAAAACATATATCGGGATTAAAAAACAAGTCCGGTATTCAACTATTTTAATTGAATACTATTTTATTTCTATTTTTATTTCATTTCACGTTATCCGGATGCCTATAAACCTACAGTGAATCGAAAATCTTCTGATTCGACTCGTCTCCCCGTCCCACTGGTAATTGATAGAAAGTCTTCCCCCGAGGCGCATAAATAGCCTGGTAACAGTAAGCAGTGATCTGAGGCCTGTTATTGGCTCGGGGACCTCGGCTTGGAAACCCGGCGATGGAGAGCAGATGCTCTGGCACATGGCACTTTAACTTCCTACTGGGAGAGAGAGGATGGAGGGAGCAGGCGGAGAGGGAGAGAGAGAGAGAGAGAGAGGATGGAGGCAGCAGGCGGAGAGGGAGAGAGAGAGAGAGAGAGAGAGAGAGAGGGAGGGAGGGAGGCAACACGACGAGGCGGAGGCGGAGGCGGAGGCGGAGGGGGAGTGTGTGCGCACAAAACATAACGGAAGGTCAGGTGAAAAAACTGCAAGATAACAAAATGTATACAAGTAGAGAGAGAGAGAGAGAGAGAGAGAGACAGAGAGAGACAGAGAGAGACAAAGGGAGAGAGAGGGGGGGGTGTCTTGCGGCGAGAACACGACAGCAGGCCCTCCAAGGCTGCGCGCGAGGCACTAAGCCTCCCCTCTCTGCAGACGGCACACAAACTGTGAAGCAAACTGTTTCGCTGTTTGGAACCAGAAACAATTTGTTGCAACCTGGCTAGCGAGCGAGCCTCAACCGGGAACACACGGGGATAAGGAGGACTTGGAGGGGAAAAAAAGTGTCGTGCCGTTTGTTTTCCGCCAGCGAACGACAAAGACGATCGCTCGGGTTCGCTACTGAATAGGTGACTGGCTGATGTGTGTCTGTCTGGTTTGTTTTTTTTAAATGAAATCTTAAAATATACTTTTTTCGTATCCGTCTAAGCTCTCTGTATTGGAGTTTTTGCACAGAACAAAAACGCTCTATATAAAGTTTGATAGAATGAATGACAGTAATAATAAATTATGTCTGCCTACCATAAGGCAAGCCATCGTGACAGTCGAACGGCGAGAGAGAGAGAGAGAGAGAGAGAGAGAGAGAAGAGAGAGGGAGGGGGAACATGGAGAGAGGGGGGAGAGGGAGAGAGATGGGGGAGGAAGAGACTTTGTCTTGCCCTTTCTCCATCTATCTGATTATCTTTTCTCTCTCTCCCTATCTCTTGCTCTATTTTGTGTGTCCTCGTCATGGAAGGCGACAACGTTCAACATCACGTTGGAGCGCTGGAGAGTTTTTGTCTGATGAGGCTCTTTTTTTTTTTTTAAATGGTCTCATAATGACCATGTGCTACAAACGTGTGCCGTGGTGACGTGACGAGGAGCTACTCTGCTGCGAGAGGGCAGGAGAACCAGCGATCAAACACAGCAAATTGGGGCTGGACCTGGGAGAAGAGAGACGTGGGTTATGAGACAGGGGAGCAGGTCTGCCAGAAAGGAGGAGACGGGGAGGAGATGCAGGAAATGAAGGAAATTAAAAGTGCAATTGAAGTCGTTATTTGCTAAGCGTTGGTAATGCTCTGCCATCTCTTATGTTAAAACAGAGTGTTTGAGGTGTTGTGTCGGCCACTCTGTTTGATTGATTATCTGTCATTTTCGAACACACATGAATAATTGACTCGATCAACGTAATAAAAAGATACTTGCAATTGCAATTGCCACTTGCAAACATGTTACACGTTGTACTAGACGTTCATATTCTATATGTAGAATTTTTGTATTTATATCGTTTATATCCATGCACGATGGAAGCCCTGTGTGGAGTGTGTGTGTGTGTGTTTGGTGGGTGGGTGTCTGGTTGAAGCAGCCTCACCCGGCCCCAGTCAGGCTGATTAGTCTGGGACCGGGGGAGGCTCCACACCTGTGGTGCATTGATTCGTCAACGCACCACCCACCCACTCTGAGTGTGACATAACGGTGCGTTCCATTTACCTCGGAAGTCGGAGCTGGGAATGACGTCACACCCAGAGTTGACCGCGTTCCAGTTAACAAGTCGGAAAACCAAGATGGACGCCTTGTTTTACCAGTCGATAAATCACTTGGCCCATAATAATCTGGCTTGTAAAGCCCTTTGAAACTGTATTGTGATTAAGGGCTATACAAATAAGACACAAATGAGACACAAATAGACAGACGTGCTAAAAACAGTACATACTGTAATACAGCTTTCACTGACGCGGAGCAGCCATCTTGGATTTGTAAGTCGGGGTTGTGAGATTCGTCCGACTTTCTGAGTTGGAAATCCGACTTCGGCGCGCGTTCCCGTGGAAACTTCCGACTTGGAACTCGGAAATTCCGACTTCCGAGTCCAAATGGAACGCACCAATAACACCGTATACTGTCCCACTATACTAGTATATGTGAGGGAAAGTCATCAGAATGCTGCGCTTCACAAAGACCGGAAACCCTTCCAAAGAAGTCGGCGTACTTCACGTGATTCTGTTGTAATTTGTCATCAAAAATGAATGGCTAATCAAGGTCTCTGTGTGGGATCGCATTTGACTTTTTGAGTGAGGAGGATGGCGCTTTGTGTGTGTGTGTGTGTGTGTGTGTATGTGTGTGTGTGTGTGTGTGTGTGCGTGCGTGCATGTGTGTGTGTGTGTGTGAGTTATGTCTGACCGTGGCGTATATTGCACGCAGCGACAGCTCCCGCTCTCTCTCTCTCTCTGTGTGTGTGTGATGTGTGATTAATGCACAACGCCCCCACGGTGCGTGAGTTATAATTCGATCGCTTTGGTTTGTTTTTCCTCATGAAGACGGAATATTAAATGTTTTGATGATTGAGGCGCCGTGGTTGTTGTTTTTAGTTCTTTTCGAATTCACGGCGAGTGCCTCTGTTGGATGGTGCGACGTGTGTGTGTGTGTGTGTGTGCGTGTCTGCGTGTCTGCGTGGCGCTTTTTCCAATTTGTGATAGTTTGCGTTTGTTTGTTTGTTTGTGCGTGATTATGAAGTCTTAAGCACTTAAGAAATGAAAACCGGCCAGGGTGGATTCTCTGCATTGTTACGTCTGGCTATAGGATCTGGCTATAGGATTGTGTGTGTGTGTGTGTGTGTATGTATGTATGTGTGTTTCTGGTTTGTTTGTTTGTTTGTGTGTGTGCATGTGTGAAGTGTACATGTGTGCCTGAGAGAGAAACAGTGTGTGTGTGTGTGTGTGTGTGTGAGAGAGAGAGAATGTGTGTGTGTCTGTGTACACGGCCCATGTGTGTCTGTATTGCAAGAGCGATAATGTGTTTGTGTGTGTGTGTGTGTGTGTGTGTGTGTGTGTGTGTGTGTGTGTGTGTGTGTGGTGTGTGTGTGTGTGTGTGTGTGTGTGTGAGAGAGAGAGAGATGTCCTCACCCCCTCTGCTCTTCAAACCTCTGTATCCACCATTGTTGCTAATGGGAAGCCATATTATCCTCTTCTTCTCGCGCATCATCGCCACATGGACCACGCGTCGATTGCTTCACGATTGTCGCACACCCGAAAACCGTTTCTGTACCTGGTTTTCCATTGTGTTTCATTTTTTTCTCTCTTCTCTTTTCTTTCTTTCTTTCTTTGACAAATGAAGAAATTCACATTTTAGAAGGGCCCTATTTTACCATTTTAAGATCTCACCTCAGAAAGCAAAAAAAGGGAAGAAATAATTGTATGCCTTTACATCATAATATCCTTTTCCATTTTATCATATAAATCTTCAGATCTTCAGTGCGTGAAATAGCGTTGCTTGTTGTCTGCTGTCGTGATACTTTTTGTTTTTACGTATTTATTTGATTTCCCAGAAAGACATTATTCCTTTCCTCCGCCTAATCCACTATCTTCATGCTGACAAAAATAACGTAAATAAAGATATTCACAATTTAAATCTCGCACTATATATATATATTTATATTACCTACAGTAGCACTCATAAGGTGGAGTTGCTACTCACTAAATCTGTCCAAATCATATTCTCATCTTCCTCGACAACATCCCTCCTTTTCTACCGTTTCTTATACTTTTCCGTGCTGTTTTGTTTTTGTTCCCCCCCCCCCCCCTCCCAGGGCGGCCTCATCGCCTTCCTCCTGCTCATCCTCCTCTTCACGCTGGTGCTGTACACCCGCCACCGCTGGTGCAAGCGCCGCCGCGTGCCCCAGAAGAGCGCCAGCACCGAGGCCACGCACGAGATCCACTACATTCCCCTCGGTGCTGCTGGGGCCGCAGGGCCGCGACGGCTACCGCGGCGGCTCCTCCTCCGCCCGCAGCACGCACCAGCACGGCAACTCGGTCATCGGCGTGCCCATCCGCGAGACGCCCATCCTGGACGACTACGACTGCGACGAGGGCGACGACCTGGTGGGGCTGTCGCACAACTCCACGCCCAACCAGCTGCACCACCACCAGCACCTGAACCTGTGCGGCGGCGGCGACGGAGGCGGCGGCGGGGGCAAGGCCGGGGGCCTCATCATGCAGGAGGACTACCGCGAGGCGCACGGCCAGGAGATGCGCTTTAACGGAGTACACTGCGCCGACACGCTGCGCAAGGACGACGGGCTGGGCGGGAACTTTCTGGACAAAAGAGGTGAGTTTGGGGTCATCATGCGGGGGGGACTCTCTTTCCTCCAATAGCGGGAGGTTCCAGGGGCCGCGACGTTGCTGATTGGGCGATTGTTGGCGACTGGTCGATTTGAAGGAAGTGCTGTCAGCCTTTGTTCAACATTTAAGGGGTGGCAGTAGCTCATGAGGTAAGAGTGGTTGTCTGGCAACAGGAAGGTTGCTGGTTCGAGGTGTGTCCAGGTGTCCCTGAGCAAGACACCACCTAACCCTAACTGCTCCTGACGTGTTGGTTGTTACCTTGCATGGTTGCCACCGCCGTCGGTGTATGAATGGGTGAATGTGTAGCAATACTGTGAAGTGCTTTGGATAAATGCGCTATATAAATGCACTCCATTTACCATTTAAGATAATAACCATTTTTAATTTGCGACCAGAATTTCTGTAAAAATGCTTGTACCGACATGGGGTTTTTTTTTCAGACACTTGGCCCAGCCAAGCATCATTTATAAACCAATTCTGTTGTTATGGCTCTTTGCTTTTATTTGTAAAACGACGATTCCAAGATCACAAATGAAAAATAAAAAAAACAGCCACATTATGCATTCACACATTGTCCTCGACACACACACACACACACACACAGTAGCACCCCGCCATTTGAATACAAGGCAGGAGTAGTAGTCGTAACTCCAGGGTCCACAAAGTATCCCCAAAAAGCCACACACCCCCCCCCCCACCCCCCCCCCCCCCCCCCCCCCCCCCCCCCACCGGCAGCCCGTTCTTGCGATGACGGATGACCCTCATTCAACTCTGCTCAACAGTGCTGTCCCTGGGCATCCTGGCTGCCGTGATCTGCTGCGAACCTGGAGGTGGTGGGAGGGGGGGGGGGGGGGGCACTCCTCCATATACCACAGCAAGCAAGCAAGCCAAACAAATGAGGCCTGTCAATTTAGTTATTTAGTGTGGGCTGCCCTGTGGCTTAGAGGAGGAGGAGGAAGATGAGGAGGAGGAGGAAGATGAGGAGGAGGAAGATGAGGAGGAGGAGGAGAGAGAGGGGAGAGGGGGGGAGAGCTGAGCCGGGGCACCGTAAATCATGGCCCCCGGAAAGTCTCGCGTGGTACGCCCCGAGACCGTCTGATGATGAGTTCGGAGGGCGCAGGAATTACCCGCCTCGCAAAGCCTTTTTCCAATATGCATCTATCTCGCTCACACACACACACACACACACACACTTGCTCGCTCTCTCTTTTTTTGCGCTCCCTCTCTCTTCTGTCAATTTGTGTCTCCGTCTCTTGCTCTCTCTCTCGTTCTTTCGCTTTGTCTCTCTCCCTCTCTCTCTCTCTCAGTATTACCGTCTTTTCTCTCTCTCTGTTACTCTCCCTGTCATCTCTCTCTCTTTCTCTCTGTCTGTTGCTCTCCCTGTCATCTCTCTCTCTTTCTCTCTGTGTTGCTCTCCCTGTCATCTCTCTCTCTCTCTCTCGCTCTCTCTCTCTTCGGGTCTCTCTCTCTCTCTCTCTCTCTCTTCTCTGTCTCTCTAAAACGTACCACCGCACACTTAAGTGCTTCCAGGGTCTTGATGTCCAATCACGCGACCAGGGGCGAGCCGAGCGCTCATAACAGCATTTTTCTCCATTAATTCTCCTCAACCTACACGTTATACCTCTAAGAGGTCACGGTTAGGGGTTACAGACACTCTTCATTTGAACTCCTACTTCCTACTCCAACTCCTACTCACTGCTCTTTACTACTTGAACATCATCAGACACGACATCTGAGACACAACACTGGATAATGTGTGGCACAATCCTCGTCCAGCGTACACAGGTCTCCTAATGGCTTCAGTGCATCTTCTACTGAGTTGCAGCAGTATTGTTCATTACTTGTGGGGAACTGGATCAATATTTGATTATCTTTATGGCCAATGCTAACTATAAAAGTTTTTTCACTTACTGTTAGAGACAGAAGAAATAGACAATGAAAAAAAAAACCCAGCCGCAGCCGAATGTGGGTTTTTTTTTGTTTTGCGTTTATTTAGCAATATTTTCAACAGACGACACTCCCAGCTGACAGGCTCTGGGTTCGAACCCCAAAGTCAGCAGCCTTCCTACTGTTATAATCCCGACTTGCTTATTAATGCAAGTAGGGCTAGATAAGTAGGGCTGAAAACTAACACTTACGAATGGTGGCGTTCACATTTTTATTTGGTACATTTGGTCGCGTCCCTTATTTCGCACCTTTGTCGCAGTCTTGCCATGCCATTGGTCACGCAGGTCTGTGTACATCCATTTGAAAGCATGAACTCACTTGAAATTAATTGGGAAATATTTGCGTCGGCCTTTAACAACGATGCCTCATCATCTCTTTGCTCCCGCGTTCCTCCTCCGTCGATATCAAAAGCCTCTATGCTCAGGCTGGTAATATCGCAATATGATTTTATTTTACCATATCGTCCAGCCCTACTTTGTGCAACAGCTAAATGACTGAATGGTAAATCACTGATTACTGCCGGAACACCTCCCAGAAGCATCGTGTTGAATACACACTCATGGCGCAGTCTGATCATTTGTTATTCTGGTGGATGCTTTTGGACAGACACAATAACCTCATAATTGCAGTACCTTATTAACCCTCTTCTTCAAACTCACCCCTGACCAAACTTATGTGAACAGTTTCTGGAGAGGATACAAATTCAATTAAACTAAGCCTTAGGCGGCAATAAAACTAGGCTGCATTATAAGTATCTACATTAGATTTCATAACACCAGACAATATTAATGAATCTCATGCAATATCCATTGGTATGGATACAACGTTAAGTCAAGCAGCATGTGTGTATGCAACATGTTTTATGTAGTGCTACACGATTGGCCCCTTTTAGAAAAAACCTTTATTGGACATAATTGGCTTTGAGAATGGACCAAGATGTGGCCAATTAGCTTGCTGGGAGATGCTGCTAATTTTATAACTGTAGACACCATCATCATCATTAATAATATTTCACAATATTACATTTACATAAAAAAAACCATTAAACATGCAACACCACAAATAAATGCTTGTAAGAAATGCTTGCAAATAAAGATGGTTTATCAGATCAGTACGAAATGCTCTCCATACATTTTAGATCTGTTTATCTATCTGATGCATTAACCATGTTACTTAACAATACCACCTAACTTGATGAGTCGTGGGAAAAAAATACCTTAAAAGACAAAAAAGGAAACATAAGAGGCATATTTGGGGCTTTTCCACCAAGGCGTTTTCAGGGCCGGTTCGGAGCCAGAGCCTAAACGAACCAGTTCTTCCTGTTTCCACAGACAAAGAACCGGCTCCCGGCCAGAAAAACTGGTTCGTTCTTGGCTCCAACTCTTGGGGGGCCAGAGTTGAACCAACTAAGAACCGACTACGTCAGTGGCTGGGGGCGGATTAACAAGTCGCCAAAAACTTTCTGAGCTCCATTTCACAACAAACCCCGACAATGGAAGTAACTACTCCGATACAACCGCACCGATACCACTTTGGCAACGCAACGTTAACGTTGTAATATTCTTAGCCAAGGAATATTGAAATAAAGAGATGCAACCGAGTTGGCGTTTATGGATGTTTAATAGCAACTGAGCATGGTACCGAGCATGGGCGTAGAATTTAGTGGGGACGCTGAGGACATGTCCCCAGCAATTAACGGAGCACCCCCCCATCAGAACGGCAAATTAACGGAGCACCCCCCCCATTAGAACCGCGAATTAACAGCGCACCCCCCCCCCATCAGAACGGCGAATTAACAGCGCACCCCCCCCATCAGAACGGCGAATTAACAGCGCACCCCCCCCCCCATCAGAACCACGAATTAACAGCGCACCCCCCCCCCCATCAGAACGCCGAATTAACAGCGCACCCCCCCCATCAGAACGGCGAATTAACAGCGCACCCCCCCCCATCAGAACGGCGAATTAACAGAGCCCCCCCATCAGAACCGCGAATTAACGGAGCAGCATTGTTTTTCTTAATACACATTTGTTTAACATGTCTGCTTCAGTATACTTAAAGAACAGAGAAACAAATAAGATTCAGTTTTTATTTGAGTTATGACAGAACAGGTAGTAAACAAAATATACAATTACAAAAACAAGATCACTCGTATCGATGTAGTCCGCCATTGTTCTTGTTGTGCTCGCGTTGCTGGGAAGGCGGGAGACTTATACAGACGTCAGTGACGTAATGACGTGGGGGCGGGTTGGCTCTCGAGGCTCTCTAGCCGGTGGAAAAGCAAGCCGGTTCTTAAGTTGAACCAGCTCCGAACTGGCACTAGCACCAGCCCACAACCAGCTCTCGGTTCACTTTGGTGGAAAAGCCCCCATTTTTCAACATCTTAATATTTTGTTGAAGGCTCTCAGCGGCTTTTAAAATTACTGTGCAACGGTTCACCCAACCTTGCTTTTAAATGACTGCAAAACCTAACCTCTACCTTACCCGAGCCATCCTTGCAATTGTAATCCATTGAGATATTAATTTGACAGTCATTGTCCATTGTATGTGATATGCAGTGGTAGGAGGATGAAAGGACCCAAATGCCGGCAGCGAAGTAACTTAACGATCTAGAAAAACTGAGAAAACCGCCATACAAACTGGGCTGGGTCAAAAACACAAGTGCTGAACGCTACCAATACTGGACAAGAGTACATCTGAACACCACAACTAGCGACAAGGAACTGACAAAGAGCACAAGGTTAGGGCAGGTAGAAATAGGGAGAAACTAATCAGGTAAGTGGAAACAGGTGCGGACAATCAAGGGCGGGGAAACAACACAGCACCGGAAATAAAGGAGCAGACGACAAAATAAAACAGGAAACAATGAAGAACCAGATACAAACTAAACCAGACGGGGAACAGACTATCAGGTGAAACAATAACTAAACAGATATGATGTCAACTAAAACATGCGGGGATACCACACAGGAGCAGACCAAAAGACAAAACATGAAACAATAACCAAACGGATATAAACTAAAACCTACGGGGAATGACACAAGGGAGGAGAACACACTATGACAGGTGGGGGTGGAGACAGAACACCACCAAGGCACTTGATGAATAATTACTTGTCTAAAAACCCAGAAACATATCTCGCCCTTGAGGGGTCAGAGACAGACCGTAACAGTATCTGCTTTATACATTCTGAAATTTGTCGATATTATCTTAATCTGAGTCTGAATTTCTGTCATGCCTTTATCTTTAATTTGTTCTTTTGTGTGATTCATTCAAAAGTGCTATGTATACGTCCTGGAGTTTCGCGGTGTATGGGGCACAGGGCAACAGAAAATACTCCTGTGGTCTGAGTGTTCGTCATTCTGTGGCGCTTAAGTATTATTGTGGAGAAAGTCTGTAATTGTAATCCATTAATATTTCAACAGGCAAAGTGCTTTGATCTCACAGTATCTCTCATCAATAGTGTTAAACTATTATGTTAACTATAGTGTTAACTTCACCGGTTATTTTTGTGTAAATCTGCGGTATTGGAAATTACCGTGAGGGTTTAGGCAACATTACAATGTTGTTTATTTTTTGTGCCCCCAATGTTTTTCATCACCAGCCGCCACTGGTACTCAGCCGGAAATTCCTGGGAATTTCC
Source organism: Coryphaenoides rupestris (assembly GCA_002895965.2). Classification (NCBI taxonomy): domain Eukaryota; kingdom Metazoa; phylum Chordata; class Actinopteri; order Gadiformes; family Macrouridae; genus Coryphaenoides; species Coryphaenoides rupestris. The sequence goes on along the minus strand of PIJE02002434.1, from coordinate 18,030 downwards.
TGGGAACATAATCAGGGTTGGGCTTTTTTTTGGCAGAAATCCCCCTAAAAACAATATGTTTTGGAATTAATTAAAAGTCCCCAAGTACCCGGACTGCACTTTCCCCATCTGAAGCACACATAATTCAGCCGTTTAAAACAAAATAAAAACAACAACAACAACAACAAAGTACAGTGCATTAACTGTTCTTGGCTGTGATTCTAAAGGAGATCTCATCACAAATTCTCTACCCACACCAGCTTAACACCAACGTGCTCTCTGCTTCAATTTCGGCAGCAGTGTCAACCGTTGACACCTGGTGTTCAGAACCTTCCCACTCACGCTCACGGGTCTCTCTGCGTTATTCCCACACATTTTAACAACCCCTCCGTTCCTCACGGTTCAGTATGGGTTTGTGTTTGATTTCTACATGCGATAACTCTGAAACTCTAGTTTAGTGTGCTGAGGTGAGCTTTAAGTTCAGGAATTAACTCTCGGCATTGCATGCTCATTTGCCACAGTCGGGGCTTCCTCTGCAAACATTCAAATGTAAAATGTCCCGCTGCAACCCTTCTTGGTCCCCAATGATCTTTCCATGCTGCTGGAGTTTACTTTTATTTAAACCAGGAACACAACACAAAAAGCCAAAAAACGATCGCCAATAGTGCTCAGCATTGTATCGCATCTTGTATGTTCTTGTACGTCCCGGCACTTAAAAATAGTCCTTGGCATCATGTAGCACGAGTGTGTCCTCAATGTAGACGTAAATGTGTCCAATTCCACATCTTAATGTAAATGCAGCACGCTGAACTGTTGCGTAACACCGTTCATCGCACAGACAATTACGTTTTTTTTTGAAGATCACCACATTTTCCTTTCAAATCAAGTGGTCGGCTTGATTTGGATGTATACCTACCTACCGCCGTTTACTGTATCGCTTCCTTTTATTTCGTGTCACTCTATTCCTCCTCCACCAGTTTTTCCCATTCAACTCACGCATAATGAATCTACTCAACACAAAATGACTCTGCTCTCTCTGCTTTTGATTCATTCCTTTGTTATTTCATTGTCATCTCGTTTTTTTCTCTGTCTCCAGACAGCGGCATATTTAATCCAATCTTTTTTTTTTTTCAGGGCTGCTCCCATATTTTCCACAATCACAATGGTACATTTAACATCTAATTACCGGATAGCATAGCGTCGGTGGTTAGCATCGGCGGTTAGCGTGGAGTCGACTCATGAGGTGGAAAGAACCGAGGGTGTACTCTGGACTAAAACCCATCGAGCGGTATTCACCGTTGCTTGTGGCGGAGTGGCTGAACTGTGTCTAAAACATAAAAACACATTAAGATGGTTTGACGTCAACGCAGAGACGCCGACGGCCGAGTATCGATTGTTTTCCAAGCGCCCTCCGTGAATATAACCCTTCAGCCTCGACAATTTAACAGAAGAGGCTTCCGCTTGCTCGTTAATGGACTGTGTTGAATCAGATTATACCGTGGCGCCATATTACAATATTTTTCCTACAACCTGCCTCATTGGACTGCCCCCCGAATACAAAGCCCACACTGCATGCCTTTGAGTTTCTTTGTGCGGAATAATCTCATTAGTGGCTGTAAAGTGCTTACTGGACGGAGCTCAGCGCGCACACAAGGGGACGTCGGCTGCGCGCTCGGTGAAATGCTTTCTATGTATTGTTTTTGTCTCATCTGAACTAAGCCCTCCTCCCCACCAAGGAAAATATTGAGGAGATAATGTTAAGTAATTATTTGTCTTATTTCTCTGTCCATCGTACTAATGAAACCGACAATATGCTCCCGCGTAAATCACTAGTTTCTGGTTTTCCATCGACTATACAACGCACAGACTACGTGTGCATGAGAAGATATTCGAAGCACAAGTGCAGAGATCCCTGTGCTTAATGTACACTCCCGGTACATCTGTTGTTACTATAATTTAAGTGTCATTTAGAAGGCACTTTCATGCAAAGCAACTTGAAGTGAGTTGAATTCAGATTGATGTCATTAAGATGCAGCTAGAGGGTGGGGCATTGTGCTCAAGGACGCCGACGAGTTAAAGCTAATTAATAGTCGCCGTGTGCGAACCGCACTAAACCGACGTTTTTAACGCCTTTTTGTCACGTGTTGTGCACCTCTGAAATTGTGATGCTATGCAAGCGTGTTCAAACTGCCGTCCACAGGGACCTTACGGCAAAACGGCAAATATAAATGCAGCTTTAGTGTGTGGAGATGTGGGTGGGGTGGGGGGGGGTGGGAATTCAAACCCACTACCGCTTTTCCTTCTGGTAGCCGAACAAATTCATCTACGGGAGGGGATGGTGTAGTCTTCGCATAATTGAAGATTAAAATCATAGAGAATAAAGAATAGGCCTATTATTTGACATGACATCAAGGGATGACATCAGAGTGAGACTGATTGTGTTCCAAGACCCTCGAAGAGACCCCCTTTGTGAGGTCATAGTGCAGATGGCGATGGGTTTTGTGAGGCCCCCTCTCTCTACACCACCAGCTCCGTCCTCCCACACCCCTGCACAAGCGGTGCGATTGTTCTCATTGACTCACAAACACAGTGCACCCCGGGGGCCCGTGGGTCAATCTCTCGAGACAATCGACCCTATAGTGACATCACACAAGTGGGAGTCTCCTCTCCACCCAGATGTATGATGGATGGATAGATCAACCTGCCGGCCTCCCCCAGTGGACTGTCGCAACTGGTACTGTATGGTTGATCTATTCTCAGGCCTGTAAAAAGTGTGTGTCCTCTTGTCCGTGCCGCCTCTGTCAACCAAAAGCGAATATATGGGCGTACACGCCGACGTAACGGTTAGCGGTTTCATGATAGACTGCGGTAAAATTCCAGGCAGTTAGTAACACCGTGTCAAATTTTAATGATCATAGAAACCTTCACGGTTTAATCGTGGTTGATTGCCGCACTTAAACCGATCAACCAAAGTAAGCGACCGTCTCCCAGACGCAGGTGTGCTGCACGCAAGGTGGGTTTGTTTACAGTGTCATTATCAGACAACATGTTGGAAGCCGGTGACATTGCTCCGGATGGTTTTAATCCATCTAAGAGGACTAAATCTGAAGTGTGGGCGCGTTTGGTGTATTGCAAGATCATTGTAAAGGTCATTGTAAAGCAGGTAGACCTACGGGTCGGGTTAAGTGTCTTGCTCAAGCATACCTCCTACAGGAGATTGCGGGCATTGAATATCAAACTCAACCCATTTTGTGTCTGGGAGGCGAACGCCCACCTCGCCACTGCTACTACTACTTACTACTACGCCGTCCTGCCCCATTTTTTCCCTCCGGCCAAGTTGATGCGGAATTCGGCATTCGAGTTCCGCCGGGTTTCCGATTGTTCGCACGGCGTGTCCTTCTACGGACGTGCAGTCGTACCGAAAAACCAGTGGGAAAAAAAAAGTCTTTGTAATTAAGTCCCAGCGATTTATCACCGGAGGAGGAAGATGACAACCCCAGGTTTGGTATTAATCACAACATCGCCTCCGGCTGCTTTCAACTGTGCCAACTGGGCAGCCATTCCTCATCAGCGATGTCACATTAGAGTTGTGTGGCGCGTGCCGTCTTGTCATTATTCTCCAATCAGGGGATGGATGGCAGGACGACTTAGAGAGCTCAATTACATGCCGTGCGACAACTTTGCAGAGCCTAGCGGAGCGGAGAGTTTTCCTTTGTGGCTTTTTGTTTGCGGCGCTCCGGGACCGTGATGTTTGATTGCATTATGGCATGTGGAATGTGTACAGTATGTGTTTTTGGCATTTATTTGTGGAGTTATTATTATTATTATTATTATTATTTTAGGCTACCTTTGCAAAAACAATGTGTGCATACGTGCACACATTGTTTCAGCATTATAAATAGGCTATATTGATCTCCTCCTCCTCCTCACAATGCATAACTTTAACGGCCTCTGCTTCATTTCTCAAAGGAAAAAAAATCTCTGCTATGCTTCAAATATATTCATTGTATACTTGTATACACCAAAATGGTAATATGTGTGCAGACACATAGATTCACTAGTGTATTATTATTTTTGCCAGTTTTTTTTGCTGGCGTAGCTCATAATTGCGTCTCAGCGGGACGCATGTTGTGCCTTCGGCGTCATCAGTGTTTACATTGTAAAGTCAACAACAACAACAACTAGCATTGACAACGAACCAATAAAGACGACTGCTGTGGACAAGGAGCATTTTTTTTCCATCCGTAGCTCTAATAAAAACAATTAAAATGGTTTACAGAATCCACACAGCTCGGGTTGAATATGCAAGCTTCAACTAAAAACCCGGGACGACACATAACATCACATTTGCATTCTGCTGAAGTAGAAGTCCTTGGGACAGGCGAGGTGTGCATCCAGTGTGTTTCATATGAAAACACAACCGTGGGAATGAGTAGAGGGAGATAAGATGAGATACAACTTCATTGATCCCGAAGGAAATTCTTGTGCCAGAGGTTGCATCGCAATAGAATAAACAGTCGAGAAATAAAAAATAGAATAATACGAATAAAATAACACATTTACAAATTTACAGTGAGTCTAAATGCAAAAATATAGGTAAGATATTCAGTCAGCAAAACATGTTGGCAACGGTATTGGGAGGTAGTAGTGAGAAGTATTATTGCACATGAGAAATATTGCACATGTTGTTGAAAGGTAATAATTGAAGGGTAGTAATAGTAATGGTGAGCGGTGGTATTGCACATGATATTAAAAATATTAAGAATATTGCACATGATGATGAAAGGTAATATTCGTAATATTCATAATATATTCTTAATATCATGTGCAATAGAAGCCAGCAGCTTCTCAGAGTGAGGTCATAGAAGGCCTTTAGGTAGATAGATATTTATTAGTCCTTTCGAAAACTCATCATCGTCCGACACACAAACAGACAATTACAATACCGACAACCACTACAACACAACAGCACCAACAACCAACAACAACTAAAACAACTAAACTAAACAACAGTAACAGAACAGCATGTTATCAGGTAAGGTGCAGCATCCCCACAAACAGAGGTTCAGTGATTATTGTTTGATCAGCAATGCAACACTGACAGGGATGATCTGTGTGCCCGGTTGGTTCTGTGGAATGGCAGCTGGTCCAGGTGCCGTTCCGTGATACATCTCTACATCTATTTACAATACCAAGCGGATTAATAATTCCATTTTTTAATACATCTTACTCCACATTTTAGTCAGCCACATATTTGTCGTACATTTTTTGGATCAGGACTTTCCATTGATTATCCGAGTCTTGCCTCGGTCTTTACTTCGCAAAATTTCATATTCCACCATGTTTAAAATGAAATAATCAGATATGGACTCATTGTTAAACCTGTGCTTTCATGGGTGACCCAATAGGAGTTTCTTAGCAATTTATAATTTGCAGCAAAGAAAGAGCACGGATCAGCTTGGGTCTAAACCAGTTATTAAAATCAGCTTTTTTCTTACTTTTACTTTTACTTTTACTCTTCTTACTTTGTGCCCTGTTTTTACGAAACAAAAAAAAAATAGCTCAATAGCGGACGACACACCTTTGCTCAAAAGATCACACGTTTATGAATTCATAGCCATTCTGACCTTAGACATAATGTCTTTACCTTCACTCTTATATATCCTGACATTTTATGGCAACCCTCAACTCGTCATGTCAACATGCTGTGTAGGAAGTGGTAGATTGCTGGTCAAAGGTTAACAGGATGTGAGATCAGAGCAGTTTGACTGCCTTTTTTCAGCTGGCCTTTCACAGCTGCGGGTGTGCGGCCGCGCTACGACCACCACCTGTGTGTGTGTGTGTGTGTGTGTGTGTGGTGTGTGTGTGCGCGTGTGTGTGTGGTGTGGTTTACATTCCCTTGGCTTCCTGACCTTTTCAAAGTCAGATTTCGGTTCTTTGAAGTGGCAGTCAAACACACACACAAACACACACGCACGCGCACACACACACACACACACACACACACACAGAGCGGATGAGGGAGAGAGAGGTAGCTAGACATTGAAAGAAAGCGAGAGAGAGTATAACTTAGGAAATAAACCTGCCTACTGGTAGTAAATGGACTGGTCATAACAACATTATATCCTTATAAAGGTGTAGTATATCACTGTGATAGAAAAGCACAATGCACTAATTCTTGCGGATTCTGTGATCTAATCTGATGAATGGTCGGGTAATTGGTTTTTCATTAAAACAGAGGCAATTCTGCTGGTGCTGGGAATGGGGTGCGCCCTGAACCAGGAGAGACCTCACTGTGACGTCGCCTGTGTTCCATCTTTAACAATTACACAGCACTTACGTTGCACCGCTTGTCTGAGGAGAAGAAGAGTATTAAGTCGGTACGATTTAACGAGGGACATAACACAGGACAGTTTTGAAAGTCATCATAACGCGCCGCAGTGTCTGTTAGCTAGCGACCCTATTTTTATTTAGAACCCCAAACTATTAATAACACACGGGGGGGAAAAAAATGTGCATGACATGACCCTTGTTCTAGCTGAGCTCCTCGGTTCGAGTCCCAACGTCCGCAGCCCAACGCCTACCTGCACGTTCATCACAGGTCGGGGTCTCAGGGTTTTGGGATGGATGTTAGCTTCCTGTATATTTATGCCTGTGAGTCACTTTTGATAAAATGACTCATCTGTATAGACTGTAGGTCGGCCTATATATTTACATTTACATTTAAGAATTTGTGGCAGTTTTGTCCAATGATATCAAGATTCCTTCTAAACACATTAAACATTCTAAAAAATTTGTGGAACATAAGTAACCTAATGAGGGACAGTAAAAAAGTAGTGGCAAGTAAGCAATAGCAATACTATGGTGGGTGGTGCAAAAATGGACTGTGTCTGCGTGCAGTACATTCATATTGGATGATACATTTATTATATTAATAGCATAAAAAAATAGGAAATAGGTAGCGAGGCAACATGTAATGATGAGTAATGATAAAATGATAAACGATGAAAGTGACCAGTGCAGTGCAGTTCAGTACAGTGAGAGTGAGCATGCAGCCAAGTTCTTAGTGAATTCTAAGTCCAATAATAGTCCAAAGTGTCCTAAAATAATGACATTCTTCCGAAGAGAAGAGTATATCGCCGACGGTTCAGTAAGATTCGAAGAGAGCAAGTTTCTCATCATTGCTCGGTTAAAGGGAGACCTATTATACCACCAGGTGGAGAGTCATGAACCCTCCCAAGCGGTTTCAGAATCTTCGCTTTTTGACATCACAAGTGGGAGTGTCCACCCAGATGTATGGTGGATAGATCAGCCTACCAGTTGCTACAGTCCACTGGGTAGACTGGTAGGCTGATCTGTCCAGCATGCAGTACATCTGGGTGGACACTCCCACTTGTGATGTCAAAAACCGGAGATGAAACTGGCTTTTGCCAAACCGCTTGGAATGGCAAATCACGCCCACACCTGGTGGTATAATATTTATCCTTTAATAGCACACGTTTCAAGCATTAATAATTCATAATAATTACATTGTGCTTGGTCCACGTGTTGTTCCATTGGAAGCAAGCAATGGTCGATATGTGTCAGACACCAGCAGGACACAGTCAGAAGGAGCAGGAGTATCCGGCTTATCGTGGCTTAACCCTGACTGCATCACGGTGGCCTGGGAGACGTCCGCAGTGCGGCCGTAGAAGACCATCCATATTTCATTCCTGCTCCGTGACAAAAGGCTACCGCCGCCACCGCCGCCGCCACCGCCGTGCTATACATAGCGCGGCGAGTCTTACGTATTCACAAACAGCAGACGACTTGTATCGACTAGTATCTGAGTGTACAGGAGCAGTTGGCAGTCCCCAGCCGCCTGGAGAATAGAGGGAAAAAATCTGTTGGACTCGCTCTGAGTCAGAGTGGCACTTTACGAGCTCTCAAATGCCTAAAAATGACAAGAAATGGATGGGCGAAGGCAATGTGCGACAGGAAAAGGATGTCTCTTGGATTTGAGAGAGAGAGAGAGAGGAGAGAGAGAGAGAGAGAGAGAGAGAGAGACATCTTCTTGACATTTCAACAATATAATCTTCCTCTAGATTACTTCCTTTGGAAGCGGCAGTATTTCAACATCATTATTGTACGAGGTGGTGGCAGTGGTATTTGGTGGGTGGAGGTGGAGGGTGGGTGGGTGTGTTGGTGGGCGGAGGGTGCAGGAACTAGGCCACAGTGGGAGGCCTGCCGTGGTTGCGCTGTGTGTTCCACTACACCCCCCCTTTTATAATTTAACAGAAGAAACACACAAACGAACCAATGACACCGTGTGATGTAGAATTTTGCACCCATTCCGGGGTTTTCTGATCCCTACTTTATACTTTTATGCGTGTTCAGATGTTGTGTTAAAATGTTTTTTTTTACTATGGGTTCCTTGATAGCTCTGAGTCTTTATTTATTATTATGTAATGAAGAGGGTCGGAGAGTCTCCTGGTTATGGGGTCTGCCAAGCCTAAGGGTTGTGGGTTCGAAAACCACAACCTGCAGCCATCCTTGAGCAAGATGCCCTGACCCCTACCTGCCCACGCATTTACTGACATATCTGAACAAATAAATAAATACAAATCCACTTTAAGTTATTATGGATGAAAGCCTTGGCGGAATTACCAAATAGTAGGTCATTTAATGGTATCGGCAGTTAGTGTCGTATCTATTTTTTATTATCCCAAAATGCTATTGCTATTTTATGAATCACATCCTTGACCCTTCCCAGTGGTGCGGACTAGAGGATATATATATATATATACACGTGTAAATATATACAGTATATACAGTATATATAAACTGTATGTTTGATCAGTCCCGCCTCCCTCTTGTTTTCATCATCATGGCAGTTGTTGACATTGCAAACGTTCATGGATTGGACTGTGTCTGCTGTCTGGAGTCTGACATGGTTCTAGTCCTCCTCCCCTGTCCTCCTCTCCTCCTCTCCTCCTCTCCTCCTCATGTCTTCTCGCTGTGATCTTCTCCTGTCCTCCTCTCTCCTGCTCTCCCCTCTCCTCCATCGCCCTCCTCTCTCACGCAATCTGTCTCTGTCCACCGCCGCCGCTCCTGCTATCATTTTACCTCAAACACGCTTTCTTTTTTTTCCCACTCTTACCCAGGATGCTTCAGTGCCCTCTGCTCTCTCTGTTCTTTATCTCCCCCAGCTCTCTCTCTCTCTCTCTCTCTCTCTCTCTCTCTCTCTCTCTCTCTCTCTCTCCTCTCTCTCTCTCTCTCTCTCTCTCTCTCTCTCTCTCTCTCTCTCTCTCGCTCTCTCTCTCATATCTCTCTCGCATCGCTCTCTCCATGCTCGCTCTCTCTTCTCTCTCTCCTACTCTCTTGCTCTTTCGCACGCTCTGTCCTATCACTCTCCTATCTCTCTCTCCTCGCTCTCTCCCTTTATCTTTCACTCTCTCTCTCTCTCTCTCTCTCGCTCTCTCTCTCTCTCTTGCATCAAATTTCTGTCATAATCTCCTCTCTCTCCTTCCATGCCGTTTTCATCCATCACCTCCCCAGCTTCAATTTCCTCGCCCGTGTTTTCCTCTACCGCAACCGGACCTGTGTTTGATAACCTTGGCTGAGTGGGCTCAGGCTGCCTCATTTTAACTGGCTCTTCCTCAGCGAGGAAGGGGTTAAAACGTCCATATTTTCCATTTCTGTCACTCACATAATCCGTGTTAACTTCCACTTGCCCTCCCTTCACTGCAGTCAGCGTCATGAATGGATTGGAATAGCTGGTTACATTCCCGAAAATGTCTTCCTGTGTGTCTTCTGCAACACGAGGGCTTTGACTGGCGGCCGCCATCTTAGCCTACAGTAACTCCTGGCCAGGTAAATGTACTAATTGCCTCGATTGAATTTACTAATTGTCCCTTCGTAGTCACCAATGTTAAACTTTCCGTGCTCTCAGTTCCTCCACCGTAGTCGAGGAACGCAGGGGAGACTTTTCCTCCGGGGCCGAAGTAGCCTACTCTGTAGCTCCCTTCGGGATCAATAACCCATATCACTCCACGGCAGTCAGTGAGGGAAAACAGGATGCAACACACCAGC
>PIJE02002433.1:43968-66468 GCA_002895965.2 Coryphaenoides rupestris | reverse complement strand
CATAAGTGTGTGTTCCATCTCCACTGGTGTATGCAGCCATACTTATTCCATGACTTTGAACAGCGATATCTCTGGTGGCTATTTGCCCAGTGGGGTGAGCCACCAAATCACCAGTTAGCACAGCTGCTCATCCACACGCCTACACACACACACACACACACACACACACACACACACACACCCACGAACACACACAGATTTCATGTTACATGCACGCACACACACACCCGCACACACACACACACACGTTATTAACAATGACACACATTACCGTGAGATGATAATGAAGCATGTGGCACGGCAGAGACTTCATTAATGTTGATACCCTGAAAGAACTCGGTTCATGATGTCCAAATCAGCGCCATACATTGGACCGGCATCAACTTTGTAGCTCAGGCAGTCGCGGTGGTTTGAATTAAAGATCCAGCCGCATAATTTAATATGCTCGGTGCTTGGAGAAACTCATTATCAGAATGTTTTTTTTTTTAATAGGAGGGGAGGGGGAGGCGGGGGGACGCTGTATGTTTTATTTATGGTGTGTGTGCTTTGTGAGAATAATCAAATTTGACAACAACAGGAACAACATAGAAGGGCTTTGGCATTTCAATTTGGGATTTGCATACATTCATCCGGCCATGTGTAAAAAAAAAGAAAAAAAGAAAAGCTGAAAAAAAAGTGGCATTTGCAATCAAATTGGAAAGGATTTTATTCAACTGTGTGAGGAAATTGCGTATCTATTCTATGTAGGTGGAAGCATAATCTGTTTTCCACGAGCCAGCGTCTCCGGCGGGGGGGGGACGGGGGGAGGGGGGGGACTCTAATTTTGTATTTTGTACTTTTTTTTTTCTTCTCTTCTTTCGGGCGCCAGGAAAGGCAATCGCAAAATGAGGAATTACTTTAGTGTACAGGTGACAGATGCTCTTCCTAAGTCTCTGCGTCTTTTTTTTTTGGGGGGGGGATTTTTTTCCCAGTGTTGAAAGAAAGAGATTTGTTCCGGAATATCGTACGGCGTGTGAAATATCAGGCGGGACGTGTGTTGGTGGCTTGCTGTCACCCCGGAGGGCCGCGCCGCTGCATCCCCCGCTTGATGAACGACCGTCACTCCCGGGCGGCTCTGCCCCGCAAACCCCCCCCCCATGCTGGCATAATACCCATCGTGCGCCTTTTCATTAATCCTCAATAGTTTTACAAGTAAAACGGGAACGCTCGGCAGACGTGCTAGCGAGGCGAACAGGTTGTTATGTTTCCCCCTCTTCTGCAAATAACCATCACCGCCCCGATTAAAAAAAGAACGAGGAAAAGGCTTGCGGAGCGAAAGTTTAGCAATACAAACGGCAACACTCACGCTAACGATTACTAATGTTAATAATAACGGTAATGATGATGATGATGATGATGATGATGATGATAACGACGACGGTAACAATAACGATAATGGCGATCGTAAAAACTCGATCGTTCAATTGATCCGTTGCCGCCGTCTGTGGCTACAAGAGACCTGTAAAGGAAAGGTCTTAAATGTTAAATCCTGAAACCCGGGCGGGGGGGGGGGGGGGGGGGGGGGGGGGGGGGGCGCTAGCGGGCACGTACGATCTCCGTCTATTTGTCGGGATCAAAGTGGCGGGAAGACAAGAGTCGGTGGCGGGAAGATCTACATGGAGGGGTTTAAACTTTCCTCTGTGGCGGTTATCCACCGTCGAGCACCGAGGGTGAATCCTCCCCGGGCCGCCCGGAGTGGCAGGCTCCCCCTGCATCAATCAAAATAATGAGGCTGTATTAAATCTAGCTGTCTCGCTTACTGACATCCATTTTCAGAAATACATATCTCTCCCACAGTCTCAAAGAGACAGAAAATTGAGGGAGGATATATACAGTATATATATATATATATATATATATACGTATATATATATAACCTTCCTCAATTTTCTGTCTGGCCATGTGCTTCTTTGATTCTATATAGAGTCTCCGATTATTGTGGTGGTTTGCTTGTATTTTTTATTTTCATGGATTTTTGGGATATGTGTGCATGTGTGCGTGTGTGTGTGTGTGTGTGTGTGCGTGTGTGTGCGTGTGTGTGTGTGTGTGCGTGTGTGTGTGTGCGTGTGTGTGTGTGTGTGTGTGTGTGTGTGTGTGTGTGTGTGTGTGTGTGTGCGTGTGTGTGCTTGTGTGTGTGCGTGTGCGTGCGTGTGTGTGTGTGTGTGTGTGTGCGTGTGTGTGTGTGTGTGTGCGTGTGTGTGTGTGTGTGTGTGTGTGTGTGTGTGTGTGTGTGTGCGTGTGTGTGCGTGCGTGTGTGTGTGTGCGTGTGTGCGTGTGTGTGTGTGCGTGCGTGTGCGTGTGTATTTCTGCACTCTGCCCCGGTCTCTGTTTTGAAATATGTTATTTAAAGATAAGGGGGGGGGGGTGAGTCGGTGGAGGGATTATTTATGAATGGAATTGGAGGAACAATGGAATCTAGATGTGCAGAATGTAGCCCCCGGCAAAATACCGTCAGGGTAGATGTCAAAATGTTCTGGGACTCAGATTTATAGAAACCTGTAGGTCATAGACGGGGGGATATTTTTAATTCTGAGAAAAGGCATCTGTTCACTCTCGGCAATAACTCCTTCCACTTAATCTATCGTATAGTTTGAGTTCTCCTATCTTACACACCCCCCACCCTCCCCCACCTCCCCCTCCTCCTCCTCTTCCTCCTCCTCCCCCAAGACCTCAGGTGAACGTTGTTCTTTGCATTTTTTTTCTTATTTCTATTCTCCTTTTGCTCTAACTTCTCCTCCATTTCATTTTCTGTTGGTATAATACGGGGGAAAGGAGTCGGCGTCGGCAGATCTGTGTCAACTGTGTGGGAGTGGAGACAGACACGGATGAGTTAATTGCGTGAAATAATTAGCACGTTAACGTGGCTAAATCAAGGCTCTCCGGCGTGACCTCTGCCTCCTTGCTGCTGACGTCGGGAACGGATTTGACGTTTTGGCCGTTAACACTCTAATGTAATGAATCGTTATTAAGAAGGCTTGAATATACTTTTACATTTATATTTCTTTACATTACCATTTCACGTGCACCTCAGTAGCTTGCAGGAAGTAATAATATATAATAATAATAACATTACACACACAGGTCAGGGACCAGGGAAGGGACGTTGGGTCTTGGTGGTAAATCTCTCCCTCCGGGCCACCCACAAAGACATACAACCCGCGACGAATAATAATCCCGCGCAGGATACACACCCGTGAGTGAGGACATATTGAACCTTAATTGCAGAGAGACACTAAAAGAAGGAAGAAAAAAACACAACCTCCGCCTTCACCACCTCCACCACCTCCGCCTCCACCACCCTCCGCCTCCGCCTCCTCCACCGCCACCACCCCAACGCCTGGTGCCTTATTCTTCTAAATCATTCAACCGTTCTGTACATTTAGAGCCGGTCCAGTCTGTCAGCTGGAGAGATACACACACACACACACACACACACACACACACACACACGCACAGATAGATCCCTATCAAACGCTATTATACCGCAGTTCCATTCGGGGGAATCATAATGAAAGCAAGTCGGGATCATTGTCAAAGACATCCAATTGATCCACACAAGTGCGCCCACATTACATTCACTGGGGTGGCATGACGGCCAGGTATGATTACATCTGGGCTGGAGTTGATTGTCTAACACAGTGGGCAGGATTTTTTGCCCACCAGGCGCCTTTCAGATCCGGCAGGGTCACCAGGCGGGATTATGGGCCAATACAGCTGGGTCTGGTGGGTTATGCATGTGACGATAATGAAACTTTAATTTGATGGAGAAGTGGCTTTTAGAGGCCGCCACCGGGAGTTCACAATCACGTCTAATGGCAGCCATTTTGGGAACACAATAAGTGATATTAGATGGGCGGGAAATGCTCAGAGGGGAGGGGTGGGGTTTGGCAGAGAGCTATGTGCGTGTGTGTGTGTGTCTGTCTGTGTGTGTGTGTGTGTGTCTCTCTGTGTGTGTGGGTCACAGGGAAAATCTTGCAGCATAAATGAGAAATGAAAAAAAACACAGCACACGATTCATGTTATTTTTGTTGTTATGTTGTTGTTGTTGTTGTTGTTGTCGTTGTTTTTGTTGTTTTGTGCAGAAACAAAACGGCAGGCTGTCAGCAGGCGCGGGGCGGAATGCGACAGGGTGAAGACTGCTGCGCTGGATTAGCGGTGCACTCGGTTACAAGACTGATTTTCAAATGATATGAAATCCGGTATAATTTCTTTATGCAGAAATCTGGAACCGCGCTCATGCCTGATGACCATTGAACCAGCCCCGGTGTGAGAATACTTTAAGGCAGCCCATTTTTAACATGAATTGAACATGTTACATACTATTTAGTTGCAATTATTAATATTAAGTAGCAGTAGTTAGTAGTAGTAGTATCACGAATATTATTTTATTCTTATTTGTATACTTATTATTTAAGTTATTTAGCAGATGCTTTTATCTAAAGCGACTAGCAGACACGTCTTGATGGACTTGCACCAGGATGACTTGCACCAGGATGACTGCACCAGGATGACTTGCACCAGGATGACTTGCACCAGGATGACTTGCACCAGGATGACTTGCACCAGGATCACCTGCACCAGGATGACTTGCACCAGGATGACTTGCACCAGGATGACCTGCACCAGGATGACTTGCACCAGGATGACTTGCACCAGGATGACCTGCACCAGGATGACTTGCACCAGGATGGCCGGTAAGCAGATAACAACGGGAATTGGAACCTAGAAGCTAGAACCTCTCGACTGGGAGTCCAACCCCCTCACCACTACGCTACCCTGCCCACCTGAATACTTCAAATCAGAATTTGATTGGGTCCACACAATAGCCAATGAGTTTCCCAGGCTCACGTGTGTATTATTATTATTATTATTAAGAATGCAACGACCACTCTGAGATGAACATGGAAAAAGTCACACACACATCTGGACGGTGATGAGCTCAGTGGGAACACTTGTGGATACAGTGTGCTTCCTGTCCTATGGGCATGGGTATTTACATGCAGTGCAGATGTTCCCATGAATAACTAAAACTTAAGCGGCAAAACAATCCCAATTCTCTTTATAGCCCACACAAGTTTAGGAGTCAGCTGGGGTTAGAGTCTGAAAATCATAACCTTCTCTCGGCGCCATATTATACAAATACTCAAATATATGCTTGGAAAGTAGAAAATCAGCTGCGAAATAAACTCCCATGTAATGCTAAGCATCCATGCCGTGCTGCTTATCAATACAGATTGTGTGCTTGTCAAGGGTCTGGCCCATTGCACACTTTGCACCTTTCTGTGCATATTTGACAATAATGCAAATAATTATCAAGAGAAAAATCGTCTCAACATCATTTTGCAAATCGTTGCCCAGTGACATGGACTGTATTGTAATGGTTTGTCCATGTTCCCCTTGGTTCGCTGTAACACGGACCGCAGTGTAACAGCGTACAGAACTTGTGTACGGTGCAAGACTGTTCGGTCGCTCCAGACGAGGCATATTTTTACTGCCCCCATGCACACACCAAGCGCCATTAAGGACTATGTGAGAAAATTAAAACTATGATTTTTGGAGGTGAAAATCCAAAGCATTTTTGCATAGTGTTGCTGTTATTGCACGCTAACGGTGGTCTGAGGTCGGCTCCAGACCCATCGTGGGATTTTATAGTTCATTATTGATAACAACCCAACATTAATATCCTAATATCCCACAACAATCAATGTTTATTTTGGGGGGCGTTGTGTCTGCAGACACATGGACTGTACAGCCATAAAGATTCGGCGACACTTCCAAAACAAGAATCGAAAGGCTACACACAAAAACCTAAAAAAGATAACACTCCCCGTAAAGAAATGGATGCTTGGGCTATAATAACAAGTATGTGATTTAACACAAAATCAATTAGGCTCTACCAACACCAACACCAACAACTACAACTCTCTATACGCTACACACATGAGAATAACCTGATAACTCAACACACCCCTGACCAACCGCCTGGCGCGGAACACAAATCCCGCTGGATTCCCACGGCAACCGGCGCACATCAACAAGTTTGCCTTCAATTAGGAAAAACAAAAGAGATCCAACCTTTCTAAAGGTTGGCGCGCCTGTCAGACGAAAGTAAAGATTGGCTGCTTCATATGAATGAGTCAGACTCCCCCCGTGTGTGTGTGTTTGTGTGTGTGTGTGCGTGTGTGTGGGCGTGTGTGTGTGTGTGTGTGTGTGTGTGTTTGCCTAACCCTGATTAACTACAAAATGTGCGGCATGGCTCTTGGAACACGCCGGAGAAGTGAGAATAAACTAGCAACAAAACAGCAATTCTCCAAAAGTGTTGCATAAAAACATAATTTTTTTTCTATTGCTTCTGCAATGTTTTAATGTTTATTTCATATGTATCCGTTGAAACTCAGTTGAAATGTCCATCCATGGAAATGTGCTTCAGAAACACATTTGTCTTGACTTGATAAATTGTCATTATGTAAATCGCCATACTTGGAGTCTGTTATGTAAGCGAGGATGCAGAGGTTATGTCACCGATGATTTAAAAGTCGATTTAAGAGTCCATTTTTCATATTGACTTCATACAAGAGACAAGTGTGTGTGCAGTATTGTACATATTCCAAACCGTATTGCCGATGTGCGTTTTATTTACAAACTCGAAGCATCTTGACTCACAATAATCCACTGGAAACCAGACCGGCATACCGTGTCCCCTTTTCCGCACACAGTGATTATGTGCGATATGAATTTGCCTTCCCTTCCTCCTGGAAAAGGGAATGCATAATGCACTACCTCTCGCACGTCGATGACGGGTCGGTCAGCGCCTCTCCTCCCCTATCCATTATAATCTTGGCACAATATGTATTTCATAACTACAGAGGAGGGATCGAAGGCATGATGGAGGCAGAGGTGGCCTTCAAAATGAACGCAACTTTGACCCACATCTACGGGCCCCCTTTGTCTCCAAATTAGAAATCCATACTTCATTTCTCTGGCGAGACGCCTTGTTTCGGGAAAGCTCGCAGGTTGACGCGGGGCGGCGATGATAGATACTCAGTCAGTGTGCAAGGCTGAGGCCGGTGATCAGTAAAGTGACTTGGGGATAAAAATAGAAACAGCGGCGCTGACGGGAAAAGTGGGAGGGGGAGGGGTGGGGGGGGGGGGGTGGGGGTGTGGCTATTTAGGAAGTAGTGAAAGTTGTGGTGGATAGACTTCAGGGGAAGCAGCTATGCGTGTAGCCAATCGCACTGGATTAGCAGGTTTACAGGTGCTAATGAAGTGCAGGAAGTTGTCACTCTAATGGAAACGTGCTGTTGGATATTGTATTTTAAAAAGAGTCAATCAATCAATCAATCAATATTAATCAAACTTTATCAATATTAATTATCATATTGATGACTCGAGCATAGAAGGAGTATCCGGGTCCCTGTACCGATCGAGGATCGATCTTGAAGCTGTACAATGATTGTTCTCAGTTCTGCTGTTGCTATAGTTACAACGTCTGAGAGAAGTGACGATGGCACTTTTAATTCTGACCCGAACATATTTATAGATAAATTGCTGTCGGACAATCAAATGACCGACCACTGTCAAAGGCTTTCTAAAGACTCACGCAAACCACTTATCCTATGAAACATGCAGACACTAACGACTCCTCCGACATGCTAATTGGATGCAACGGTTGTGTTTTAATTTGTATTGACTCGCGTTTCCAAATGATTTCTGAGCGGGCGTTTACTGTTGCATACTAAGGGTATGGGAAACGGTACGTGTGTTCACAGTGAACTCTCAGCGTGGGGTCGATGGTTTGGTACGCACTGCAAATAGTACAGCGCATGGCAAAGAGTACATCATTTATTGTAGATAGTATTTTCAGAATATTTAAGTCAGGGGAGATTGCTCCTGAACGGAACTCAGAACTCCTCCAGTTATCATTCAGTTCAGCAGTGTGGGGACACTACGGTTTGGCTGGCTTCATCCATGGAGTCCACGAGTCACGGATTAAAGTAGACTCTGTGCGGGCCTGATCCCTGATCCAGGCCCCTCACATGGCTGCGGAGGCACGGTGTGGTACTGCAGCGCCTGGAGTACGAGTACGAAACTCCGCCCACAACCGGTGGGGCCGCTCACTGCCTCTGCCCAGGTGTGGCCAATTAAGGGCCGATTAAGAACCAATCACGGCGTAGTTAAAAGCCACAGAGAACACAGTCCAGGCAGACTGGCTCGGGGGGGAGAAGACAGTGGAGACCAGGACGGCCCACTGTCGCCTCGGGTCCACCCACTAAAACCGTCTCGCTGGGACGGCCCTGCCACAACTAGTATTGCCACATATTTAGACTCAATATGTTGCAAGAGAGGCGACCACACTACTCATTTGTGCCACAATCACAATCGGGTAAGAAAATGAAACACACACACACACACACACGCAGAGCAACAACAACTTCAACCACCAGTTTTCAGGCAACAATATCACACTCGTCCAGGTGCAGCCATGCTTGAGAGAGACGTTGAGCAGAAAATTGCAGTGTATTCTGCAAGGACTGACCAAGCTGTGAAGAAGGAATATCAAAGATATGGCGACGGTGTCTGAAGATGATGTGAGACCGGGGCGGAGGAAGTGATCAAAGTGATGCCAACTTGCAACCTGTCAAGACGGTTACAACACTGATAAACACTGAAAGCACTCCACGGGGCTCCACGGTGCCTGCCGTGATAAACAATGGTAGTTCCTGATGGAAGACGGAATCCTGCCAATAAGTCAGGCTGTCCATGACGACCATCGGGGAGAGACGCTGGAGCCCAGATATGCTGACCCCGGTCTCCCAGACTTCTTAGCTTGCAGAACAGCGCCGCTTTGAAGCTCCTGCTGCAAGTCCCCGCTGCACCCGGATGCTGCCACTCGACTGAGAGTGCATCGTCTATATTATACATCGGATGTTTAACAATTCATTAAAAAGTCATTGTTCAATTAACCATGCGTCTTCCCTCTGACTCACATGACTTCAGAGATAGTGATTGTCATCTCATTCAAATCGAGAGCGTCAAGCCACGGATAACACGGGAGTCAGCAGCCCCCCTTACCGTTCCCCCGACCGAGGAGCAAGGGAGCCCAGTCGAAGGCCCGCGGTCGTAGGGGAGGAGGTGACCCGGTACAGGCCAGTGGACTGTATTCCCCGGGATGCTCACCCGGTGGAGGAACAAGGAGCACATACACCCTCAGGTTGCCAAGTTGGCAAGACGTGACCTGGTTGTGCATGGGGGGTTACCTGTGTCTGCAGGGTGAGGGTATGTATGTTCTCCACAGCGGGGGGGGGGGGGGGGGGGGGGGGGGGGGGGGGGGGGGGGGGGGGGGGGGGGGGGGGGGGACGTGTCAATGCAAGTCAATCTGTGCTAATTACAGATTGATCTTGATCGACTGATTTAGACACATTGAGGTGGAGTCCAGTTGGGTTTTTATTTGTTGATGTTAAAAGGCGGGCATTGACAACGCTGCTAGAGGCGGAGTCATACCGGTTGTCGATGTTATAATTGTTAAAATACGTGGAAAATGTCAATAAAATCAAACGTACATTCGCTCATCAGGTACAAATGTGTATGTTGTTGATGTCATAACGCAGGCTTTTCTGTTTTATATATTATGTGTCTCAGTGCTGCTGGAAGCCAAGTCATTCATGTTTGTCGATTGTGTTGTAAAGGAATGTTATAATATACATCTAAATGACATTTCCTTCTTCCTGGTACAAATTATTTTGTTTACGGCACTGCCTTGACATCACTTCTCTAATCTATACACACTTGAAGAAGAAAATACTATTTAATATTTTATTTTGGCACCAGCATTGTGTTGTTGTGTATGGGTTTCCGTTCCACATTTTCCATGCCGCTTGGAAGCCAAGCTAAAACTATCCATGTTGTTTCGTTATAAATGGCAAATATAAAATACCAAATGTTAAAATGTTTAACCATGGCCATCACAAGCCGTTCGAAACCATGGACCGATCCGTGAGCTTTGTGAACCGTTTTACCCTCACTGCATACATGCCATTGGTGGACGGCGGCACGGTATTAAAATACAAGAAAACAAAACTAAAAAGAAAATAACGAGCTCGGAATCATTCATTCTCGTGCAAAAAAAAGGAAAAAAAAACGTGTTGATCAATCCACCCCCCATATCATGAAAATGGACAACCGTTATCTTAGAGGCTCGAACCCCTGACCTCCTGAAGACCACATTAACGCATACTTTAACTCCGTTACCGGCGGGTCAGCGACTTGATTGGGACTGTAAGGGGGGGGGGGCCCTGTTGGCAGGCGGTTGGTGGTGAGGAGGAGGGTGGGAGGGCGCATGTGTCATCTGCCCTCCGTCTTGTTAGCGCCGCCGCCGTTCACAACATGCCCCCCTTATTTAACACGAGCCTCGTTGACGACAAGCTTGTGTTTTTCCCTTCAGTTTTATTCAATTTTTATTTTTATTTTTGCAAGTTTTTCTGTGTTCATTTTGGTTCAGGCGAACAGGCAACGGCAGCGGAGTCACACCCGGCGCACCCACATGTGGATGGCTGGGACGCTGCCCCTCCGCTGGCCTTGATTCAACACACCACTGCTCGCCGCCCCTGCCTCCTCCTCCTGCCAATGAACAGCTTCACTTGGAGCAGGGAGGGGAGGGGGGGGGGGGGGGGGCGGCGGTTTCCAAGAACGGTGGGGAGTCTGTGAGGTGGGCTTCCGTCCAGGGTAGTCTCGAATAGGAAGGAGGGAAGCAACCAGACGACGTATGATTATTAGATGATGATGATGATGATGTGATGAATAGTTTTGATGTGACTCGCATGGACTACTACTTCACTACTCTCTCTTGCCAATGATGAAACTCGTTCTTTTAGCCTTGCAATTTTGAACGCTTGAAACCTGCTCTATTCTTATCTTCAGGTACCACAGTGATATATTGCTGCCTCTCCTTCAACAAATGTACTCTTTGTAAGTCGCTTTGGATTAAAAGAGTCTGCCAAATGCCCTAAATGTAAAACGTGTATGGTCACCATGTGTGCTGTGTGTAGGGTTGGGGGTGTAAATAAGCATCAGGGGGGGCAATGCACGGATCCTCTCCTCTCCCCCCCCCTGGGCCCCGACGAGATTTCATCAATAACCGTGGTGAGTTGTGGCATGAAAACAGCTTCCGTCCACGCCTCCGTCTATATATTGGGGGGGGGGCTCGCTATAAGCACAACCCCCATAGTTCGGGGTTGGTGTGTTATTATTGTGTCTTTCATCACCACACACCATCTTAAATGAGTTCCAAAACGGTCACTGGAACTCGGGTTGCCGGGTTCACCCCGGGCGGCCCATCCATCAGGGGTTTTCTGGGTAATTGATCGATGCCTCGGAGGGCTCGCGGGACGGGAGACGTTGCCGCTGACGCCTGCCGCGAGGGTAGATAGCGACACCCCCCCCCCCCATTGTGACGGTCATACACCCCCCCCTCCCTCGCGCTCCCTCCCCTTTCTTATGCACACACACATCCAGTCATATACACTATGTGAAGCCCTTCAGGTTGCCTTGAAAAACATGTATGAATGTGATTAATTATTATTATTATCATTATGATCACACGCACACTCTTGACTTTATTTGCTGCCATTTGCCTCTCTGTCTGATTGAATTAGACACACACACACACACACACCACACACACACACACTTACACACACACACACATACACTTTGCATTAGTTTGGCATGAGAGCCTAAGTTCAGGAGACAAGCATAACCGCAACCCCCCACCACACACACACAAACACACACACACACACACACACTACAGAGCGCATGAATGCACACACACACACACACACACACACACACACACACACACACACACACACACATTCAACAGTTTATATTACCCTGATATATAGCCGCAGTCCCCAGGTCCACGGGGATGCCTAAGCCATGCAATGGGCCGCGCGTACTGCTGAACTGCTCCAGGAGCCCATTTGGCGCTGGGATCCTACCCAGTGTGCGCTGGCGCCACGTCATCCCCTATTCCAGCGCCTCCCCCCCCGCGGGGCCGGGGTGGTGGGGCCCGCCCCCCCCCCCCCCCTCTGGTGACCCTCGACTGGAGCTGGCTGCAGATCGCACCAGGAATCTACCATCACGCCGCGTATTGGATGTAGGATCACACATGAATGCATCTCCACTCTCACGGCCATATGACTGCACCCACCCACCGCATATTACTTTATTTTTTACACACCACACACCACACCACACGCACACACATCCAACACACATTATGCATACATAGGCCACCACTACGCACATACCACCACCACCATATTCCACTACTCTACCACACATAACAACACATAATAACCTGTGTAATCCATGTCAAAATGGGATGTTAGACGGGTGTAATATGAATCGTACTTTTTTTCTATTTTGCTTTCCTCTCCACCATTCTAAACACCGCACACACAGACACACACACACACACACAGCACACACACACACACACACACACAAAACAGCACACACACACACACACACACAGCACACCACACCCACACACACACACCACACTACACACACCACACACACTCACACACACACACCACCACACAGCACCACCACACCACACACACATGCACACACACACAGCAGCACCCCCACACACCACACACCACACACACACAGCACACCACCACACCACACACAACACACCAGCACACACCCACACACACACACACAACACCACCACACACACACACACACACACACGACACACACATCACACCACACACACACACACACACACACCCACAGCACCACACCACAACCACCACACAGCCACACCCACACACACACAACACACAGCACACCCACACAACACACACACACACAACCACACACAAGCACACCTACACACACACACACACACACACAGCACACTCACACACACCACACACCACAACACACACAGCACACCACACACACACACCACACACACACACACACACAGCACACCACACACACACACACACACAACACACACACACAGCCACACACACACACACACACACACAGCACACCACACACACACACCTCAACTGCTCACACACTCTCTCAGGCATGCAGACAGAGATGCCCAGTCCCCCACTGTCGGGCTGGATCAGCACGCAGCCCTGCAGAGAGGTGGCGGGATCGGAGGAGAGAGGTGTCCTAACATCTCACAACACCACCCTGAACCACCCGACTCAGCAGCCGCCCAGGAGGAGGAGGAGGAGGAGGAGGAGGAGAAGGAGGAGCAGGAGGAGGAGGAGCAGGAGAAGGAGGAGGAGCCCGGCGAGACATCTCGGCACAGTGTGGTAGCCGCATGGTAGCCGTGGAGCGAGTGAACGTATGAGAGCGGAGAGAGAGAGAGAGAGAGAGGAGAGAGAGAGAGAGAGAGAGAGAGAGGGAGAGAGAGAGAGAGAGAGAGAGAGAGAGAGAGAGAGGGAGAGTAAGGTAAGGGTAAAAGAGAGAGGCATTAGGAGGTAGAGGTGATAGGGAGATATATATATATATTGGTAGAGAGAGAGAGAGAGAGAGAGAGAGAGAGAGAGAGAGAGAGGTATGAGAGGGAGAGAGAGAGAGAGAGAGAGAGAGAGAGAGATAGAGAGAGAAAGGTATGAAGAGGAAAGAGAGAGAGAGAGAGAGAGAGAGAGAGAGAGAGAGAGAGAGAGAGGAGAGAGAGAGAGGAGAGAGAGAGAGAGAGAGAGAGAGAGGAGAGAGAGGGAGGAGAGCGAGAGAGAGGGAGAGAGTAGAGAGAGAGAGATAGAGAAGAGAAGGAGAGAGAGAGAGCGAGAGGGAGAGATAGAGAGAGGAGAGAGGGAGAGGAGAGAGAGAGAGAGGAGAGAGAGCGTTGCAACAGCGACTTCATTCAATTAGGTTTTATTATGTGCGCGTTGAGGAATATGTGTGTGTGTGTGTGTATGTGATTCCATGCGGATTACACCTGGCTGGAGCAAAATCACTTCATAAAACTGAGGAAGTCTGCCTTCCCCGCCACACACACAGACACACACACACACACACACACACACACACACATACACACACACACACACACACACACACACACACACACGCGCATGCACACACACACACATACTTCCTTCCAATCGGCACAACCGTCTCCGTGTCTCCCCGAGTGTTTCCATGACGTTCATAATCGGTTTGAGGTTGAGTAACGGTGTGTGTTTTTTTTGGTGGTTGTGTCGCCCGCCACTGAATGCCATCGGTAGTCACGCGCGGCGACCTACATAAAGACGCACCTTGTTGGTCCGTGACCTCGCCGCGTCACCCAGTGTAGTTCACAATCTGCTCGCACCTCGGGAGCGCCAGTATAAAGTCAACCCCCCCCGCCCCCCGCCCCCACCACAACACACACACGGCACACACCACACAACACACCACGCAACACCACACCACACACACACACACACCTCATCAGGGAGGCGGCATCAGACGAGGCATTCAGCTTCATGTCCCGTTTTTCAAAGGGTGATGAACGGCGGGGACCACACCTTGTTCATTACCACGCAATCAACCCCTCTTGTGTTCACGTCACGTGTGTGTGTACTGTGTGTGTGTGTGTGTGTGTGTGCGAACATGTGTGTGTGTGTGCATGTGTCAGCGTGTGTGTGTGTGTGTCTGTCTGTCAGTCGGGTGGGTTCGGTTCTAGGGCAGGCATTGTTTTTTTTTCCCCAGCCGTGAATGTCATTAGCGCCAGGCGAAATCATCTCCTCATCATCTTGTATATTTTAATCTGTCTGCGGCGGTTAATCACATTTCAATACGCCGCCCGCACGGTCACGGTCACAGTCGCGGCGGCGGCGGAACATCGACCCCCTCTTTCTTCTCTTCCTCCTCTTCCTCCTCCTTTCTTCACGGCGCCACGTCCTCCTCTTTGCTCTTTCTTCATCTTCCCACCGTAGACAGAGTCAAGTCATTAATCTCCCACCCTCCTCCTCCTCCTCCTCGTCCTCCTCCTCCTCCTCCTCCCGGTGGTCTGATGTCGTACCAACGTACAGAAGGTCTCTCATCTCCGAGTGACTTGGTCACCGTGATCACAGACAGTGTGTTCCTCAGTCATTTTTTCTTTGCCCTGCCCCGGTTGCCGTGAAGAGGGGCGGTCTCCTAGACGTAGACACACACACACACACACACACACACACACACACACACAAGCCCTTCAACTTTTCGTGGATGAATAGAATAATCGTCTATCTGTCTGCCCGTCTGTCTATTACTATCCATATATTTGATCTACCTCTCTATCCCTCCATCTATCCTCCATCTATCCTCTATCTATCGTCTATCTATCAAGCTTTCGATCTACTGTATGTATCCATCAATGTACCTCTTTCCATACAACTATCTATCCTTCCATCTATCTTTCTATTCATCTATGTATCTCTCCCTCCGTCTATCTGTCTATGTATCTATCAAGCTTTCAGTCTATCTATCTATGTACCTCTCTATCTATCTCCGCTTCCATCTCTCTCTGTCTATTTACCTCTGTATCCATCCCTACATCTATCTCTCTATCTGTGCATCTATCAAGCTTTCGATCCACGTATCTATCCGCGTACTTCTCTATCTATCTGTCTACTTATCTGTGTGTCTATCTATCAATCTAGCCGTCTATCTATCGCTATCTATCTAGTGCCCGTATCTCTCGGTAGGTAGCTTGCTCCGTCAAACGAGGAGCAGACAGCGGCAGTCTTCTGAGGGATAACGTAGTTCCTCTGCAGGCGACCTTCACGGAGACACAAAGGTCTCCACAAGGTTTTGATGCGATGTCGTACGCCGGCACTTTCTGTTGTTCCAGTGAACGTTGGTGCGTTTTTTCTTTGTACAACAGACGGATGGGGGGCGCTAGAGGTGGTCCGACCTCCGTGACGTCGGGGTGCTTGAAAGGGATAGGATGCGCGCACGCACACACACACACGCACACACACACACACACACACACACACACACACACACAGAGAGAGAATAAGATTGAAGGGGAACTTTGCAGATTTTCAGTCGGCTTTGTATCATTGCTATGGGGGCGCGTGAACCGTCGCTACCTTTCCTCCGTGTTGCTCGTCGCCCACATCGCCCCACTACTTGTGTCCGCCGGATGTATTTCACCCTCCATTTTACCCAGTAGGGCGACCATTTTGCCCCCAGAGACACAGAGACCAACGGCGACAACGGGAGGCCTTTTTTTTTTGGAAAGTTTTTCCTTTGAAAGCAAAACCAGCGTCAAAATGTGTTTGTTAACGGCAGCTTTTATTTGACTCGCGCAACACAACACACGCAAAAAAACTGTCACTTTATTTATAGGAGGCTGTTTGTGTTATGCTGAGCATTCCGCCTGACGAGCACTCCAGAGCCATTGTGCCATTGTGTTGCTAAACAGGCGCTTTTCAATCACCAGGGGAGTCAAAAATACATTGACTTAATTATACTTAATTGGTTAAAACTGTCATGATGATTTAGTCAGTGAGGCATAAAAATAAACAAATTATGTTCAGACATTGAGGACCTGAGGAACAAACACCCTGTGTGCGACATAGGCTAGTGTGTGTGTGTGTGTGTGTCTGTGTGTGTGTGTGTGCATGCCCAGGTGTACATTTGTGAATGTGCATGTATGTGTGTGTGTGCGTGCGTGTGACTAAGTAGGTGTGTACGTATTTGAGTGTGTGTGTGTGTGTGTGTGTGTGTGTTTGTGGGTGCATGCATGCATGTGTGTGTGGGTGTGCATGTGTGTGTGTGTGCATTGTTTAGGTAGGAGTGTACATATTTGAGTGTGTGTGGTGTGTTTGGTGCGCATGCATGCATGCGTGGGTTTGTGTGTGCATGTGTTCAGGTCGCTGTGTACATATTTGAGTGTGTGTGGTGGTGTTGTTGTGTGGTGCATGCATGCATGTGCTGTGTGTGTTGGTGTTCGTTGCCTGTGTTAGGTAGGTGTGTACATATTTGAGTGTGCATGTTGGTGTTGTGTGTGCATGCCATGCATAGCATGTATGTTGTGTGTGGTGTGATGTGGTGTGTGTGTGTGTGTGTGGTGTGTGCATGTGTTAGGTAGGTGTGCCACATATTTGAGTGTGCATGGTGTGTTTTGTGTGTGCATGCATGGCTGTGGTTTGTGTGTGCATGTGTTTGGGAGGTGTGTACATATTTTGAGTGTGCATGTGTGTTGTTGTGTGCATGCATGAATGTGGTTAGTGTGTGCATGTGTTTAGGTAGGTGTGTACATATTTGAGTGTGTGTGTGTGTGCATGCGTGGCTGTGTGTGTGCATGCGTGTGTGTGTGTGTGTGTGGGCCTGCACACAACAATGTATTTAGCACCTGGGCCTCCACACCTCACAGCGACACCGCGGTAATCCTCCGGCGCACGCCCACCGTTAGCACTCCAGTTTCCCCCCCCCCCCCCCCCACGCTATTAATCAAACTCCCCTAAGTTTAGGGTTCCTGTGACACTTTTTAAGGGATTAAACAGCTTTCACACTCGTCACGCAGCAGACATGCCGTCTTGTTAAATCCCTGCAGAGACCTGTGAAGCCAGCGTTAATACATTTAAAGTGCTTTTCTCTTCCAACGTGATCTTAATTTGACTGTTAATACAACAACAGCAACAAAAAAGTCGAGTGAGGGAGGAGGGAAAAAGTAGCCGACGACACAGAATTTGGTCAGCGGAATGCAGATCGGATGTTCTGTTGACTTTATCTCTTTGATTAAATCATCACACTAATATTTAAAAGGAGTATTTTTTTTTTTTTCTTTTGAAGCGCTTCCATTTCAAAACGAAAAAGAGCATAGAGAGTCTACCTTGGACCATCGCCATGCCGATGCCTACTCTATGATTTAGATAGCACCACACACACACACACATTCACACACACATAAGTGCACACCCACACAGACACACACACACACACACACGCATGGGCGCACACACACACACACACACGCACACACACTTATCAAAATGGAGATAAACCAGTGAGTCGCTGCCAAGTCCAGCAGGCAGGGTACACAAGCTAATTATCCCAGGGTATTTGGAAGCTAAAGTGCTGATTGACAATCACAGGAATGCTCTCAGGGTGTAAAGCTATTACACTGAGAGACAAGAGCCTGGCTAAACACTGGTCCGTCCGGGCACACCAGCCAAGCCACGTCAAGCAACACTCCGACACCTCCGCTGATGAACGGCTTTAAAGGATAAAAACATATCCAGCCCAGAAGGTCGAAAAGGAACATAAAGTTAGTTGGAGAAAAGGTTAACTTTCTACATGTTTACTTTCTCAGGGCAAAGGGGATGGATGAATCAAACTAGCGCGCAGGGTTTGTCGTCAGATGAATATAGGTCTAGCGGTGTATTTAATGTTTGCTTGCCACAAATATGATCACAGTAAACCATTTAGAGTCCAAGGGAAACCTCTGTTTCAGCTCAAATTTAAACACTGATCTTTGAAAAATGAGTTTTTGGGCAGGAGGCAACGTTGTGTTTTACTTCTTTTAAGCCAGCGCCGTCATTGTGTAACTTAACCCTCGCCTGGACATTGTCATCACAGCTTTTTATGTTTTCTCGAGAGGTCGAGATTTTAGAAATAGAATAGAATAGAATAGAATAGAACTTTATTTATCCCGAAGGAAATTATTGTGCCAGGTTACATAGCGATACAGTATAAAAACAGAATTATGAAAAATAAACTAAGAATAAACTAAGTGATACATTATAAAAACAATAAGCTAAAGCATTTACAAATTTACAGTTAAAATATACAAGTTTGAAGTCATGATAAGATATTCGACGGCAAAAACAATTTGGCATGATTGAAGTGAAATATTGTCGGACACGACATCAAGAATTAAGAACATTGCACTTGATGATGAGACAAAATGCGATAGATTATTCTGGTGAAGATCACGTAAGACATATTACAACATTTTAAAATAAAACGAGTTTGGGTTCTTTTCTATTTGCTATATTTATTTTGAAATAGTTTCGCTTTTTTTTTTCCCCCTGTGGGTGTAAATTGAAGTCAGGGACAGTAACAGCTCTCCACATCCGCCTCCCCGTCTCGCACAGAACAGAACCGCGGCAACAGACTTGAGAAACCTCAGAAATACATTTCAGCCACCTGCCAATTATTTGTATCGTTCGCATTTTTATCGCTTTAATTATTATCGATTGCGTCGCGACGAGAGGAACGTCTAAAGAACGGCAAAAAACAGAATACTCCGGTGCACGTGCACATTGGAAATTAACTTCCTCGAGTCAAACAGCAGACAAACAGCAGCTGTCCAATTGGGAAACTTTGAGCAATATCATCACTTTGCATATCGCACTGTATTATTTCATAGCTCTTCTCACTAATCCCTTTTGTACGTATGGATTGCATTATCTTGTAGGTCTCTCGTTCTCCGCCGGTTTGCTTACCCCCGTCGCGCTCTCCGTCTGGCGCTCTCTAAATGTAATTTCTTCTCCGGGAATGCGATACCAGCCTGGCTGCTGTCCGTTATCGCTCGGAATCAGAAGCGAGGGCTCCGAAGATATGACCCAGATTCGGTCTTCCGTCCCTCGTTCTCCCTCGCTCGCTCCCGTTCGCCCCGTTTTCTATACCCTCGCCTCGTCTTCTCCTCATCCTCCTCCTCCTCAGCCTCCGCGGGCTCACCTCGCAGTCTGCCCTACCTATCGCTGGCATTAAATCAAATGGAACACATTAAAAGTGGCACGCGCCGCAGACAATGGCTTTTATGATTGCCTGCTGTGTGCGGGCTCTGTTGGGCGGCACACGGCCCGTGAAATGCCATTTGTATCACCTCATTTCATGAGGCGCTACAGCACACGGAGACAGCCAGTTGGAGAGAGGGAGAAACAGAGAGACAGAGAGAGAGAGAGAGAGAGAGAGAGAGAGAGAGAGAGAGAGAGACAGAGAGAGAGAGAAGGAAGTCGTAGAAGGAGAGTGAAAGGCAGAAGGGGTGAAGGAAGTAAGGGGATAGGAGAGGAGGCATGACAGGGGCACAGGATATTCATGAAGTTAGAAAACCCCCAAAAAAAACATTCAAAATGGCCGAAAAGGTCAATATGGTTCAGATGAATGAAGACACAGCTTTGGGTGTTTCTGTCGGTGAAAGGAGGCCAAAGAAGGTAAGACATATGGGTCATATTGGAGCACGGAGAGGCGTGAAGAAACCTGAAGATAATACGGCCCAAGCACAGGTGGAATTGTTGGAGCTGAGGAAGAAAAGAGGAACAAAAGACACGAATATAGGTGTTGCTGGTGACATCGTGCCAAGCGCAGTGCGCCATTCGCATAAACAGAATCTCTAACATCGTCACAAGCCAGATGAAGAGCGATATTCATGTAGTCCATTTCCATCGGGGCCCAATGGGAACCTGCATTTGCATGCATGGACCACTGTTGTGCAGTTGTACCTGTTGTTGGCATCCTTGCGCGAGCCTGGACAGCGGGGTGGTCGGCCAACTCGGCCTTCAGACTTGGCTCATGACACACACTTGTGTCCGACGCGAGGGGGAATTGAGGCAAATGGCTGCAAATCGCAATCCAACAAAGGGGGGGGGGCCACGCAGGCCACCGTTACAACATAAGGACACCCTCGTCCAATGCAAAGTGAATTGACGCGAGCTATGTGAACTACTGTCTGGGCGTCTGCTGGGGTCTGGTGGGCGCCAGCTCAGCTCCACAGAGGGAGATTTTCAAGAGGCGGCAGAGGGTGGCAAAGAAGCTGAGAGGAGTTCTTTCCAGCCACGAGCTCCCCGAAAGCACGCGGCGCCGGGGCGCTTGTCACCTCCTTGACGCGATATCCGCGAGTCACTGCCACGGCGGCGACATCCAATCCGGGGTGTAGCGGGAAAAAAAAGGAAAAAAAAAGGGGGATGGCGCTCATTATTCCATGCCAAGCGCCTTTCAACAAATTTGGAGAATCCACACTCAGGCGCAACGTTGTCGAGGACGGGTGTGCTTCCTCCAGATGTTATGGTGGTGGTGGTGGTGGTGGTGGTGGGATTCCCTATTTTTGGCTCTGTGAAAGGCGACTGAATCCGAACACACTCGCGCTGCGCTCACTCGGGAGAACACACACGAGCCACTCCACGGAAAGTTTAAACGACAATGAATGCTAGAAACGCACGCCATGGCGCTGGGAAGAACTGGGATGGAGTGGAAAAAAACCACTCTGTTGTCTGTTTATCTGACAATAGCATCGTAACTTCTTACTATACTAGACTATACATCCATGAGCGATAAAAGCAGGGAATTAAACCTTGTCCACACGTACGCCACCGCATTTCGGAATATTTCAGATATTTTCAGATAGAAACGCTCGCAGCACTCAGAGTGCTCCACAAAAAAAGGTGGATCGGCTTTGAAGACAAGAAAAGGCACTTGGTGCAGCATTTTTTTCTCCAGGTGGCCGCGTCCGACCGCGCATACGTTCTCTGCTCTTTGGGAACCATTGGAAAAACGACGCTTGCGCTCAGAAAAAGGCGCTATGTGGACACAAGGCCCCTTACAGTACTGCGACACAAAAAAAAAAACACACAATACTACGTCTCCGCTACAAAACACACCGCTACACGCTGAACTTTTCGCCTTCCGAGCGAAGCCTGCTTAATATTACGGAGAGAGGTGGCCGTAAAGGCGGCCAGCAGAACATTCCGGTGTAATTTGGGAGTATGCGTATAGGCTTATTAATGAATCATGATGCTGGGCCACGTCTATGTCAATTTGTCAACGTAGGGAACGCTCCCGAGTTCACAAGTGCATCTCTGAGCGAGGCCCCCCCCCTCCCCTCCCCTCCCCCACCCATGGGATCACACCAACCAGCCATCATGAACCTCTTCCAGGGGCTATTTTTATCCTCCACATGTATGTGTAGGGCTGTGCGATGTGCTGTATCGAGTGGCCTTGTTTAGAGAGCCAACATTTCATACAACCTGAAGTGTGTGTGTTTGCGTGTGTGTGTGTGTGTGTGTGTGTGTGTGTGTGTGTGTGTCCATTGCCGGGCCTCCAAGGGCGCTCGGCCTTCAGGCATTCCTACCTCCTTTCATCACTCAGGTTTGGAGCCGGCAGGCTAAAGTCCATCAAGCTGACCGACATCGGCCGCGCCGTAAACGATTGGATTGACAAATTTTCCCCAGCCAAAAAGAACCGAGGAATGCTGGGTAAACGGAGCCAAATGGCTGTACTGAGACACTGTAATTCAGTGTTGAATACGTTCTACAAGCGGGCATAAAGAATCCCACTGGCTACCTGTCAAAGTACTTGAGCCGGATGCCGCTGCTGCCTCCCTCCACCCGGCCCGACTTAAGGCCAGTCAGCCCGGGTACGTCTGGAAACGCTGAAACGTTGAAAAATGACTGTGTGAGTGTAAAATGTGGCAACGCTTCAAACTCAGCGATGGCATGAAAC
>PIJE02002433.1:28968-36468 GCA_002895965.2 Coryphaenoides rupestris | reverse complement strand
TTTTGACGTGACGGCCGGCCCTTTTTACTTATTATTTACATGAATGGGGAAAAAGGGAATGGGGCAAAAAAAAGAGGGATTATTTCCATTTGTTTACCCTCCTTTCAGACTGTTTGAAGTGTTTTACAATTACAGGCAAGACGGAGCAGACAAACGATGTTGACACGGAGGGAGGCCAAGTGGAAAACAGAAAGGGAATTGTTCGTCTCCGTCTCTCCCCGGCCGCCTCAAATGGGGGAAATATCAATTAGTGTTCAACGGATGACTGTAATTTAGCCCGAGCTCTTCAGTGGTACTTGACAGGACATATTGAAGCGGGGTGACTGCTTCTCTGTTGTTGTTGTTGTTGGTTTGTTTGTTGGGGAGCTGGTGCTTTAGCTTTAAGGGGGGGGGGGGGGGAAACGGTCTCATTTCGAGAGACGAGAGACGTCTCGCGTTTTGTCCTCGCCGATGAAGACGTCAGCAGCAGCAGCAGCAGCGGACTACATATGGAGCGTGTCCATTAGCTGCTGTAATGAGTCGGCCCGCGCTTCCAGCGGCAGCGGAAGACATTGCCGTCCGTCGCAGAAGGTGCTGGAACGTAATGGTTGCTTTGGTCGTGCTCTTCGCCGTCGGAAACGATACAAACGATGTCATAATTTGATCATTAAATAATACAATATATATAGTCTAACTTATTTTTAGCATAAGATAAGATAGAACTTTATTCATCCCGAAGGAAATTCTTGTTGCCAGGTTGCATAGC
The DNA here is from genome assembly GCA_002895965.2 of Coryphaenoides rupestris. Lineage (NCBI taxonomy): Eukaryota > Metazoa > Chordata > Actinopteri > Gadiformes > Macrouridae > Coryphaenoides > Coryphaenoides rupestris. The sequence goes on along the minus strand of PIJE02002433.1, from coordinate 35,723 downwards.
AATACAATAAAACAATAGAGAAATAAACAGAATAATACAAATTAAATAACAGATTTACAAATGTACAGTAGGTCTAAGTCCTAGTATAAGTATAACATATCGGTGAAGTATAAAAATACATTGGCGAGATAAGATATTCAGTCCGCGAAAACAACTTGGCAATAATTGAAGTGTAATAAAACTGTCATAATAATAACGGTAAGAGGAAGTATTGCACACGATATAAAGAATATTAAGAATATTGCCCATGATAATGAGAGGTAATACTGCAAGGTGCATATGGCGCTGTGTTAGCTACAATATTTTTGCATTGAATGAGTGGTTTTTGTTCAACTTTTGTTCAAGTAACTGTGTTTGCCGTGCGGCCTTTCCGTGTGTTTTATGGTAATGTATTCATATGACATTTGGCAGCCGTGAGTCCGTGCAAAAAAAACCAAAAAAAAAAACGTCTGGGCTGTGATGAAATTGCATTCTTTCAAGGGTTTCCATGGCCGGTAGCGTTGGCACCGGAGTCCAACATTTAAAAGACACAACACATGCCTACGCGTGGTTCCTGAGTGTCGAGGCAATGGGGGGAAAATCTCAACAGCCATTGCCATTTTATTATTTTTCTGCCAACGTACTGAGAATCCACCGGGCTGACAAAAACACAGCGCGGTGTCAAACCCAAAGGTGAGTCGGTGAAATGCTACCAACCCATCACCCCGCACACACCCACCCACCCATCTCTACCCCCCCCCCCCCCCTTAATATAATGTGTGTTTTTTTGTTTTCTGTCTCCATCCCACCACACATGCAGGCGTGCGTACGGCTGCGGTCTGACAAGGCGAGGGCAGGTGTGCCGGATTGCGGATCGGGAGGAGTGGGCAGGTCCGGTGATGCCGGTGTCAGAGGTGGATGTGAAGCTCTCTTTGTGTCCATCCTATCTCCACCAGACCTTACATGGCAGCTCTGCTCCCTCTCAGCCCTCCCACCCACACAACCTCCACCCCCTCCCCCAGGGGGGGGCGCCGACGTGGAGGAGAGAGACAGGCTGAGAGCTGGGGAACTGAGGCTGAGGGAGGGATGGTGGATGGGGATGGGGATGGTGGGTGGAGGGATGAGGGATGAGTGGTGGTGGTGGTGGTGGTGGTGACGACAGGTACTAGGGGAATTTTTTTTTTTCTTATACCGATGCCCTTGACATGTAAAAGAAAGGGCCGGGGTGTGTGTGATGGGAGAGAGAGAGAGAGAGAGAGAGAGCGAGAGAGACTGACAGTGAGAGTGGCGAGAGAGTTAAAGGCACCTGTGGTGTGTCTTTGTATTTGTTTAAGCATGTGTTTGTATGTAGCTGTGCGTGTGTGTGTGTGTGTGTGTGTGTGTGTGTGTGTGTGTGTGTGTGTGTGTGTGTGTGTGTGTGTGTGTGTGCCCTTGCATACAACATGTGTGTATTGAAAAGTGTTGACTGGCTTCTTTGGCATGCAGACGGAGACATGAGTCTAAAGACACGGTGTGTGAGATTGTGTCTTTGTGCATGTATGTATCTGGTGGTGTACGAGTCTTTGCTGGTGTGAGTGCGCGTGTCATGTTGATGGGTGTGTGTGCATGTGTGTGAGGATGTGTGTGTGTGTGTGTGTGTGTGTGTGTGCATGTGTGTGAGGATGTATGTGTGTGTGTGTGCGTCTGCTTGAATTGGTTGGGCCCCCTGTGATCCTCAGACCAGGTCTTCTCCATAGGCGAGCAGATGTTGAGCTCTCACCTTGCCATACCTCATAAAGAGTGATGGCTCCGGGGCCCCGGGGCCAGTCTGGCATCCCAACACACACACACACACACACACACACACACACACACGCGCGCATGTGCAAACACACGCACGCACACACACACAAACGCACGCATACATACACACACACACACTAGAACGCACGCACATACATGTACTGTACATACATATGCAGATATACAGTAGATATACTGTATATGCAAATATGTCTTGAAAGTGGAAGCGAAGGAAGGAAGTGTAATGTTCCTAGTAGTGGCAGGTAGAGCCCAAAAGTACGACCGGGAGACTGAGAAGTTGCAGGGTAAGTTCAATTTACTTCAAGTCAAAAGCAGGCAAGGTCCAAACAGGGAGATCAGTCACCAAAATCCAAAATCCATAAACGGGCAGGAAGGCAGGGTCGGGGGGAAACAGGTAAGTCAGGCAAAAACAGAAACTTAGGAACGCTGGAGAGCTTGGCGGAATACACAAGACAATCTGTCTGGAAACAACGGGACGTGAGCTCGTATATATATATATATATACTGAGGGACTGATGAGGGAATTAGCTTCAAGGTGCGGAGATGGGCGGCGCAAACCAGGTGAGGGGAATGAGCCGGATTAGAAATGATGCACGAGAGTTAGTGTGACAATGCAGGAAAACAAAAAGCAGATGAACGAAAAGGAATTAAGAGTCAGTGGGTATTTGTGACGGGAAGAGCAGTTCATTGTGTGTGAAAGGCACACACACACACACACACACTTACATTCTCATTCACACACACACACACACACACACGGATGTGAGAAAGTGTAAGCATAAGCTTGGATATCAGATCTAGACGCTCAAAGTTCAAAATGATCATCTATCAACATTTCCAGATGTGGCCGGGGCGTACTTTATATCAAAGATAAAGGCCCCGTACTTTATTTTTATCTCCAAGGACTGCGAAGGTATTAAACCGTATTCTGAAAACCATAAAAGAAAGCAATTGCTTAAGATAGATAAGGCTTTTCTTCTTTTCTTTTCTTTTCTTTTCCTTTCACAAAAGCCACGTTAACAACAACGCTCCCCCCCACCCCGCCCCCCTCCCCCCGAGAGATTCAAGATTGAAGAACTTTAATCGTCAAGACGAACGCGCTGTAAACGGTATAGCGCCATTGATTCCCCCCATCCTGCTGATCTTGACATCTGTGCCTTCGGTAATGCATAATGGGCTGCTGATGAGATGGAGGAGACGGTGGAGGGGGGGTGGGGGGCGGGGTCGCGTTGGCTGCATTTTGCCAGGCCGGCGCAACCATGCCTATTGTTCCGGTGGCTAACGGTCCGTCTCCGTTCATCATTACCCGTGCAAAGGTTCACCACCTCCGTGACTCTGGGCCGTCTCCCGCTTTCTCTCTCTCATGTTTATATACATGAAATAAACGCGGAATAAACATGACTGATGCCCCCCCCACCCCCACCCCAGCACGCAACTTTATTCAAACTCTGGATTTGTAGGAATCATTAGAATATATATTTTGTTGGGGACGTATATAAGTAAATGGCCCGGTGCGACACGGTGTCATGGGAGGTTATTCATGGATTTGCCCTGAAAAAATATTTAAAGGGAAATGCGGTGAAAGGCATTCGGCATATTGGCAAAGCGTTGCCAAATGTTGAATGGGGCGGAGTAATACCGCTATTGAAATGAAAAAGGTCGAAAGTCAATTTTCATTTCATGGCGTCTCCCTCCACACAAGGTGAACCTGATCATGAGCTCTGTGCAGCTCATGTATTTATATATATATATATATATAATATAATATATATTTATATATATAAAAATATACTTTCACTTGCACATCCCAGACACAGGTTGCAGCCAGCTGTGCCACACACACACACACACACACACACACACGCACAGGACTCACACACACACACACACACACACACTCACACTCACACACACACACACAACTCGATCAAAGAACTCCATCGCCGTTCTCCTGGTCTTTTTCTTTCCAGAACCGCCTCCCTTCCATCTGTTCTTGATTGAGTCTGCGGGTGCCATCATGGCCGGGGGGGGGGGGGGGGGCAGGGGGGGGCGGCGAGGTGGGGGCTGAGGCCACAATAATAACTGAACCTCGTGGCGTCAAAGAAACTCCCCATTAGTCTCTGTAGTCTGGCGGGCCGGCTGGATCTCCGGGGCCCACTTCCATCCCACCACTTACAACTTTGCATTTCTTTTTTTTTTTCGTTTTTTTGAGTTCCCCGTACCTGACGCTGACGAGCTGCCTCAGATTTGGCATGGACTCCTCTCCTCCCCTCTCCTCTCCTCCCCTCTCCTCCCCTCTCCTCCCCTCTCCTCTCCTCCCCTCCCTTCCCCTCTCCTGGCCTTGAAAGTGAATGTCATTCTGCCAGCATGTCAACTCTTTTCCCCTCCATCATGTCAATAAAGCGTCCAGGCTCGCTCTCATCACCCCCAGCCCTGATGTGTCTTGTTCATACCACTGAGGGAGGGGGTTTGGGGGTTTTTTCTTCCGTTCGCTAACGATACCGGAGTGACTGTCTACTCTAGAGCCTACGTTCTACGTTTCGATCGTCAGAATATTTCTTTCGGACCGTTTGATACCTACAGTATAGCCGGTCTGCCGACTGTACCATGGGCTTCAGACAACAGAACAAGTGGCTTTGGTGAAATGAATACGTATGGTAATGAAATACACGATAAGAATTAAAAATGACAAAAATTATATTTCCTGTCATTCCGTCTCTGCATAGCCTACTTGCCGTCAGCACATCTGATTCAGGTACGCACTCCATATTGTATTGGCACAAATAACACACGGTTATGTGAAATAACAAGACAGCTTTTAAACATTACTTATGAGCATTACTTCAACAACAGCACACACCAGGCTGTCAGGAACGAACTGCAGAAGCGTTGCTCTCCAGAGTCGATAGGCTGCTGCTTTCATATTTTTGAAAAATCCAAAATATGTGAGTAAGGTCCCTTGTTTTCATTTTGACATGTCTTAGAGACTGTTGATTGCTGACTACATTTGGCACGCAGACTCGAAAAAGTCGTTTATTTTTTCTTCTGATCTTTTACAGTAGTTAACATGTCAACGTGAATGAAGTCTGATTTTTGCCAGCAGTCCAGACACACTTTGATGGTGATGGCACAAATAGCGTCCACGTCCGTATGTTTATTAAAGTGAATTAGTGATAAATCACCTTCGTGCATCAATAATACATTAAAGTAGCCTCATTGTATGCATGGTCCATGCTGATGATGATACAGAAAACTAGAAATGCATAGCAAAATAGGATATTGTCAATATTTTTAGAGACCCCCCAAAATTTCAAAAATCATGTTTTCAGGAGAGCCATTGTCTTATCAAGGGGAGCCAAGCTGCCCCTGGCTCCACCCTAGTTCCCACCCTGCCCAGTGGTGTTGTCAGCTGCTGACATCCACCATCCGCCACCCTAGGGGTGAGTTGAAAAAAATATGCAAAGATATGCAAAAATATGCAATATAAATATTGCATATCACATTTATTTTTTCCCAATATTATATTGATTCACAGACTAAATACGGCAGTTGTGTGTTTCCTAATATTATAGCGATTTACCGTGCATCCATTTGAATAGTTTACACATACTGTAGTTAGTGGCAGTATTAAATGACTGAATGTGTGAGAAACCAGTCATGTCATTGTATTTATCTCCGCTATAATGGTATCGTGATCGTGAGTCAGATTATCAGTCATTGCTAGAACATCAACGATGGAGAATGTGATTAAATTGCCCGAATATTCAGTACAATCTGTCCTTGAGCATTGAGATTATTTTTTTTAACCTCTTTTTAACCTAAACAATACTGCAATACATCACAGGATGAAATAATCCCAATACCTTGAAATACATGAATCATGACCCTTGAATTGTGCACACAACCCCACCCATATGTGTCTAAAGGCTATTATAGCTATTGATAGCCACGAATTGCATCAAAGACAATGAATACGTTCTTTGCCGTCTTCATCGACTTGGCGGTCAAGGCTGCTGTGCGACTCAGTGTTTCTCCGGTCCCCTGATTGTGGAAATGACTGTTCATGCTGCTGTTAGAGTAGAAACGAGCGCTGCAGAGCCTGACAAGCATCTAGAGTTTAATTGCCCATTAAAAACACATGCTCGTTGTATAGCAATTAGATGCACGCTCTAGTCTTTGGGCCAATATTAAAATAAGTGTGGTGGAGCGGCTGAACAACATCTATAAATGTTTTGGAGGCAAATCCGCTAATGAAGGATTTCAACATTGCGTGTGTACCATTTTCCCTCCAATTAGCCGCCAATGCACGTGCGAGACCCTCGATGACACCGGCGCCCCGCACGTACACTTTAGTTCACACGTGTGCACACACACACACACACACACACACACACGTATTGTGCAGGTGACACACTTAGAGCTCATTTAAAATAGATATAGCAGAGGGAGTGTGAACCATCGCCGAACGCACGCTTACACTGCTACGATCTGCCCGTCTATGAAGACGCACGCCACACACAACACGGTACTCGGCGCGGACACGCAGTCATGCGTGTGTCTCCACGTGTCCTCGTTCGCCAGGTATGGCGCCATTGCCGTGCCCCGTCACAGCAGATCATACAGCCTTTATTTCAAAGTGCAATCATGCTCTGAGTCCGTGGTTCAAAGGAGCTCTGATAGGTCCAGTCGATAGAAACCAGCCAGACAGGCTGCCTTCACACACACACACACACACACACACATACGTGCACACAAGCACGCACGCATAGGTGTGCACGCACACACACACACACACACACACACACACACATACAGATGAACACACACACACTTGCATTTACATAGTGATGCAGTATGTATTGCTAGATTTGCCATCTGAGTGTGGGTGTGTGTGTGTGTGTGTGTGTGTGTGTGTGTGTGTGCGCGTCTGTGTGCCTAACCATCAAAGAACTCGCAGATGAAGTCAGAAGTCA
>PIJE02002433.1:6468-23968 GCA_002895965.2 Coryphaenoides rupestris | reverse complement strand
AAACGTAGCATGAACCGGCCGATGGCCCGATCACAAAGTTATGAATCGGTTTTATGTTGTTGTTGTGCTGCTGAATCCTCCGTCTGCTCAGTGTCTGCAGCTCTCACACACACACACACACACACACACACACACACACACACACACACACACACACACACACATATTAAACTCTCGCGAGACTTGTCATAGTAACGTTAGATAGCTGCTCTGTTTGACAAGAAATGTCCGATACGATTCACAACGTGAACGCATGTTACATTACAAAACAACACTTTAAAAGACTGATATTCTATAAGAGTTCTTACAGTTTGACACTTTGTTGTGTTCTCTTGAAATTGTTATAATTTTCTACCTCAGTAGTTCATTGTTCCTGATCTGAGTCTACAGACCTCTCCACAACTTTGGCTCTAATTTGTGCCAACAGTGAAATGTAATAGTTAGTTTTATTGTCAGAGGTTCTTTGTAAAGTTCTTAAAATGCAATATGTTACACTAATAAACATGACATGTTTCTGAATTCACATGTCAAAAGTGACAAAATACTTGTTCCCTGGTCTTTGATAAATCTATTTGAAGGTAAGCAATGCCACATTTATAGTATTGACTTATGTTAATTCATAATGTAAAATGATTGTCTACTTTAAACAAGGAACTCTATCAGATTGTATCATATCCCATCAAATCCTACTGAATCGAATCGAACCGAATCGTTCCATTTTAAAAATGTATCGTCCCTGAATCGTATCGTACCCCATGTATCTAGATACGTATCGGATCATCTTTTTTGGAGAGATGCACACCCCTACGCAACACTTTTGTTTTAGCTCCAATTTTTCATGAGTTGAAAGCAAAGATCTAAGACTTTTTCTATGTACACAAAAGGCCTATTTCTCTCAAATTTTGTTCACAAACTTGTTTAAATCTGTGTTAGTGAGCACTTCTCCTTTGCGAGATAATCCATCCACCTGACAGGTGTAGCATATCAAGATGCTGATTAGACAGCATGATTATTGGTTACACAGGTGTGCCTTAGGCTGGTCACAATAAAAGACCTCTCTTCTAAAATGTGCAGTTTTATCTTGAAAAGAGACATTTATAGGCACTGAAGTATGGATTTCACAGATATGCAGGGGGGGTCAGAAAACCAGTCAGTATCTGGTGTGACCACCATTTGCCTCACGCAGTGCAACACATCTCCTTCCCATGGAGTTGATCAGGTTGTTGATTGTGGCATGTTGGTCCACTCCTCTTCAATGGCTGTGCGAAGTTGCTGGATATTGGCAGGAACTGGAACACGCTGTCGTATACGCTGATCCAGAGCATCCCAAACATGCTCAATGGGTGACATGTCCGGGGAGTATGGAGGCCATGCAAGAACTGGGACGTTTTCAGCTTCCAGGAATTGTGTACAGATCCTTGCAACATGGGGCCGTGCATTATCATGCTGCAACATGAGGTGATGGTGGTGGATGAATGGCACAACAATGGGCCTCAGGATCTCGTCACGGTATCTGTGCATTCACAATGCCATCAATAAAATGCACCCGTGTTCGTTGTCCGTAGCATATGCCTGCCCATACCATACACCGCCACCCACCACGGGCTACTTCTAGTCACAACGTTGACATCAGCAAACCGCTCACCCACATGACGCCATACACAGCTGTCTGCCATCCGCCCGCCGGTACAGTGAAAACCGGGATTCATCGAGCGAGACACTTCTCCAAAGTGCCAGACGCCATCGAAGGTGAGCATTTGCCCGCTCAACGTTGGTTACGACGACGAAACTGCAGTCAGGTCAAGACCCCGGTGAGGACGACGAGCATGCAGATGAGCTTCCCTGAGACGGTTTCTGACAGTTTGTGCAGAAATTCTTTGGTTATGCAAACCAATTGTTGCATCGGCTGTCCGGGCGGCTGGTCTCAGATGATCTTGCGGGGAAGATGTCGGAGGTGGAGGTCCTGGGCTGGCGTGGGGACACGTGGTCTGCGGTTGCGAGGCCGGTTGGATGTACTGCCAAATTCTCGGAAAACGAATTTGGAGACGGCTTATGGTCGAGAAATGAACATTCAATTCACGGGCAACAGCTCTGGTGGACATTCCTGCAGTCAGCATGCCAATTGCACGCTCCCTCAAAACTTACAACATCTGTGGCATTGTGCTGTGTGATAAAACTGCACATTTTAGAAGAGTGGCCTTTTTTATTGTGACCAGCTTAAGGTACACCTGTGCAATAATCATGCTGTCTAATCAGCATCTTGATACGCCACACCTGTCAGGTGGATGGATTATCTCGGCAAAGGAGAAGTGTTCACTAACACAGATTTAAACAAGTTTGTGAACAAAATGTGACTTTGCTTTCAACTCATTAAAAATTGGAGCTAAAACAAAAGTGTTGCGTTTATATTTTTGGTCAGTGTAGCTGCCAAAATTAACGCTGGTCTATTCTCAGGTGTACACACTCCTGGAACTTTGTTCTCGCACCCAGGGCTGCGAGAACAAAATTATGTAATTTTGTTCTCGCAGCCCTGGTTCAGGAGTTCTCGCAGCTTGTTCTCGACACATCAGCCGTGCCAAACTTTGTTCTCGCGTCGTGTCCGAGAACTATTGTGTGATTGGTCAATTTGAAGTGGCCGTGGTTAATGCGCTTTCCGCCGGCGCGGAAGTTTGCTGCTGTGGGCGGGGCCTTTGAGTTCTGCACTTGAGTTCTCGCGGAGTATGAAATGTCCAGGGCTGAGAGAACGTTCTCGCAGCCCTCGCGGAGTATGTATCAGCCTTAAAGATGCCCTGGATTGAGACACAGGGCCGCGGTAGAAGCTCGCGGTACGACCGTGAAATGAGTTCAAACACTGAGTGTTCGGTTCCGCACCAAAGTAAAGTTTAATATTCAAAAGTCTTTCATTTGTTCGGCGCCAAAACGAGTAATTGCTTTATGTTGCCACTGTGTGACACTTTACAAGTGATTATAATATATTGTGCGGCTTTGTGCTTTACTTGCTTCTGAAAGCCTGTCCAAATCACCACATTTTCAGAAATGTGTGAAATTTGTTCTGGTGACTGGTTCTGGTGACTGGTGTGGTAGAACACAAGCACCATGGAGCCTTTGAGTGGGCAGGGGACTCAGAAGAGGGTCACTCACACTGACTCCCAGCCTCTCTCCATTCAACAGCTTCTACATTCTATGGTCTCGTCCCACACACACACACACACACACACACACACCCCACACACACACACACACATGTACACGTGCATGCACACAACACACACACACACACACACACACACACTCACAGATGCTAACACAAAACACACACACATAGCCACAGACACACAAACACGCACACTCACAGATGCCGACACCAAACACACACACACACGCACACAAACTCCCTGACAGATGCGAACACAAAACACACACACACACACACACACACAGACACAACACACACACACACACACAACACTTCCCTTCGGTAACAAAACCACTCAAGCTTACAAATGTTTGTTCTTGTCTTTCTCGATTCGAGGTCCTCTTATCGCCAATTCTGTTATTTATCAACTGACACTGGAGCTTTCAATGTCGGGGTCAATGGGCGAGTGACATTGGCGTTTGTACACAGACCCCTGGATCGGTCTAAACGTAGCATGAACCGGCCGATGGCCCGATCACAAAGTTATGAATCAGTTTTATGTTGTTGCTGTGCTGCTGAATCCTCCGTCTGCTCAGTGTCTGCAGCGCTCACACACACACACACACACACACACACACACACACACACACACACACACACACACACACACACATATTAACTCTCGCGAGACTTGTCATAGTAACGTTAGATAGCTGCTCTGTTTGACAAGAAATGTCCGATACGATTCACAACGTGAACGCATGTTACATTACAAAACAACACTTTAAAAGACTGATATTCTATAAGAGTGCTTACAGTTTGACCACTTTGTTGTGTTCTCTTGAAATTGTTATAATTTTCTACCTCAGTAGTTCATTGTTCCTGATCTGAGTCTACACAGACCTCTCCACAACTTTGGCTCTAATTTGTGCCAACAGTGAAATGTAATAGTTTGTTTTATTGTCAGAGGGGCTTTGTAAAGTTCTTAAAATGCAATAGTTCTCAGCCTTAAAGTCTGATCCATACTTTGCAAGAACAAAGAAAGTTGTTCTCTCTCCCAGGGCTGCGAGAACAAAATGACGTCATTTTGTTCTCACAGCCCTGGTTCGGGAGTTCTCGCAGCTTGTTCTCGACACATCAGCCGGGCCAAACTTTTTTCTCGCGTCGTGTCCGAGAACTATTGTGTGATTGGTCAATTTGAAGTGGGCGTGGTTAATGCGCTTTCCGCCGGCGCGGAAGTTTGCTGCTGTGGGCGGGGCCTTTGAGTTCTGCACTTGAGTTCTCGGGGAGTATGAAATGTCCAGGGCTGAGAGAACGTTCTCGCAGCCCTCGCGGAGTATGTATCAGCCTTAAAGATGCCCTGGATTGAGACACAGGGCCGCGGTAGAAGCTCGCGGTACGACCGTGAAATGAGTTCAAACACTGAGTGTTCGGTTCCGCACCAAAGTAATATTCAATAATATATTCAAAAGTCTTTCATTTGTTCGGCGCCAAAACGAGTAATTGCTTTATGTTGCCACTGTGTGACACTTTACAAGTGATTATAATATATTGTGCGGCTTTGTGCTTTACTTGCTTCTGAAAGCCTGTCCAAATCACCACATTTTCAGAAATGTGTGAAATTTGTTCTGGTGACTGGTTCTGGTGACTGGTGTGGTAGAACACAAGCACCATGGAGCCTTTGAGTGGGCAGGGGACTCAGAAGAGGGTCACTCACACTGACTCCCAGCCTCTCTCCATTCAACAGCTTCTACATTCTATGGTCTCATCCCACACACACACACACACACACTACACACACACACACACACCCACACACACACACACACACCACACACACACACACTCACAAACACACACACACACACACACCACAGCACACAAAACACACACACATCCACAGACACACACAACACGCACACTCACAATGCCACACCAAACACACACACACACGCACACAAACTCCCTGACAGATGACACAAACACACACACACACACACAGACACACACACACACACACACCAACACTTGCCCTTCGGTACAAACCACTCAAGCTTACAAATGTTTGTTCTTGTCTTTCTCGATTCGAGGTCCTCTTATCGCCAATTCTGTATTTATCAACTGACACTGGAGCTTTCAATGTCGGGGTCAATGGGCGAGTGACATTGGCGTTTGTACAGCAATAAGATAACAGAGCCCCTCTGCTTCGCCACCACCACCACCACCACCACCACCACCACCACCACCGCAAACACTTTCCTGTCTCCATTCTCCTCAAATTTCTCCCCCTCTCTCTGCCCCACTTCTCCCTCTCCCTCCACCGCCGATTCCGTGGCCCAGTTGACACTGAACTCTGAACAGATGCTTCAGTGTCAACAGATCGGATCTATGGGGGATCGACTGGCCAACAAAGTGTCTGTTTGGTCTTTCTGTCACTTTTAGATGGTGTTGGCAATGGGACTTTACTCCACACTCTCTACACCCAGTTGATAAGAGGGAGTGTCTGTAGAGTCTGTGCGGCTGTGTGTGTGTGTGTGTGTGTGTGTGTGTCTTCATTTCATGGCTAGTCTCTGGTGGGTAATCTGCGTGACTGGCTCAAGATGCAAGATTTCAGAAGTTTAATTGTCAGACAGGATGTGCAGTGAAATGAAAAGGTGGCGATGCCCAGCGGAGTGTGCAACAAAAAACTATACGATACAATTGGAGGGATCAGAATAGCCACAATATTTACAGTATTTACAGCAAAAAGAGCAGCAGAATGAGAAATAGGCATACAAACAGCAAGGCTATAAACTATATGCATATGTGACGAGTGGATGTGTCTAAAGGCTGATACATACTCCGCAAGAACAGGAAATGAGTTCTTGTTCTCGAGGTGGCAAGAACAAGAACAAAGTTCGTTCTGGCCACGACATTTCATACTTCACGAGAAACTCCTCAAAGGCCCCGCCCACAGCAGCAAACTTCTGCGCCGGCGGAAAGCGCATTAACCACGCCCACTTCAAATTGACCAATCACACAATAGTTCTCAGCCTTAAAGTCTGATCCATACTTTGCAAGAACAAAGAAAGTTGTTCTCTCTCCCAGGGCTGCGAGAACAAAATGACGTCATTTTTTCCGCCGGCGCAGAAGTTTGCTGCTGTGGGCGGGGCCTTTGAGGAGTTTCTCGTGAAGTATGAAATGTCGTGGCCAGAACGAACTTTGTTCTTGTTCTTGCCACCTCGAGAACAAGAACAAATGTCTCTGTTCTTGCGGAGTATGTATCAGCCTTAACCCTGCTAAGATGTCGACAACGCCACCTTGGGAATATCTCCCAAGGAAATATCTACCTTCAGACCAGTCTCAATTACACCAGAAGGCAGTCAGGTTCGTTATACACAAGACAGCGATGAACAACAAGGCAATGTAACCAACAAAACAATATGAAAAAAGTGTAGAATAAAGTGCGTAGTTTAGTGTGAGTGTAGAGTGTAGACCATGTACCACCGCAAAACGTTAAATACAGATTTAAAAATGGCATATTAAAATACAAATAAAAAATACAAATAAAATCACACACAAACGGGCTGCAACGTACAGAGCTGGAAAGGGACGCACACAATTAGTGGGCGCAACACACTAAACCACAACCAAAACGCTAACTAAGGGGACCCAACTAAAGAAGGGTCCAGTGGATTAATAAAGGAAAACATGCAAAACACGGCGCACAATATAAGAATGAACTGGCACTCAGCGCCAGGTGTAGCCCAGGGGGACGGCTACCTGGGTTTATATGGGCGGGTCATGCGTTCTGATTGGCTGGCTGACGATCGCTGTGTGGTTCGGGCGGTGAGAGCCGGGCACTGAACGTGAATAAGTCAGACTATGTCCCACGTATGCAACAACAAAGCAATATAATGAACAAAACAATATGAAAAAGAGTGTAGAATAAAAAGGGTAGAATAAAGTGAGTGTAGACCATGTACCATGTAGTGGCCAATCCGTAGAAAAAAACCTCTGCTGCTCAGCCACAGGAGTTCAAGGTCAACCGGCGCTGGGGAAATTCTGTTTTCCCGTCTTAGCACGTTTATACCCATCAGATAATTAGTATGGTTTTTAATGTCTACTTGTGTTTTTATGGATTTTAATGTTTATTCTAATGCCCATTTCTATTTTTATGTCTTTTTATTTTTTTATGTTTTTATTTTATTGTATTTTTTTTATGTGAAGCGCTCAGTGCATGCCATGTCTCTGCTGTAAAACACTTACAGCTACATTTCTTGTATGAAAGGTGCTATATAAATAAACTTACTTACCAGTGTGTGTGTGTTTGGTGGCTGGCTTAATTATTGGCTCAGTTAGAGTCTGAAATAAAAAATACAAATAAAATCACACACAAACGGGCTGCAACGTACAGAGCTGGAAAGGGACGCACACAATTAGTGGGCGCAACACACTAAACCACAACCAAAACGCTAACTAAGGGGACCCAACTAAAGAAGGGTCCAGTGGATTAATAAAAGAAAACATGCAAAACACGGCGCACAATATAAGAATGAACTGGCACTCAGCGCCAGGTGTAGCCCAAGGGGACGGCTACCTGGGTTTATATGGGCGGGTCTGATGTGTTCTGATTGGCTGGCTGACGATCGCTGTGTGGTTCGGGCGGTGAGAGCCGGGCACTGAACGTGAATAAGGCAGACCATGTCCCACGTATACAACAACAAAGCAATATAATGAACAAAACAATATGAAAAAAAGTGTAGAATAAAAAGGGTAGAATAAAGTGAGTGTAGACAGTCAAGGTCAGGGTCAACCCAGCGCTGGGGGAAATTACTGTTTTCCGCGTCTTAGCACGTTTATACCCATCAGATAATTAGTATGGTTTTTAATGTCTACTTGTGTTTTTATGGATTTTAATGTTTATTCTAATGCCCATTTCTATTTTTATGTCTTTTTATTTTTTTATGCTTTTATTTTATTGTATTTTTTTTATGTGAAGCGCTCAGTGCATGCCATGTCTCTGCTGTAAAACACTTACAGCTACATTTCTTGTATGAAAGGTGCTATATAAATAAACTTACTTACCAGTGTGTGTGTGTTTGGTGGCTGGCTTAATTATTGGCCCAGTTAGAGTCTGGGTGGGGGGGGGGCAGAGGGGCACGTCTGTGGTGCATTTGGCTAATCAGTGCACCACAGGTTAAGTCAGCCACCAGCAGCACACACAACACACACACTCGGGGAAGCGCTAGCGTGGGTATCCTCTGCTCTGTCCGTGTCGTGCCGTGTCTCCGTTTGTGTCATCACCACCCTGTCTTCAAAAGAAGACAGGGTGGCTGCAGCAAGAGACATTGCGACAGCCACCCTCGAGAAAAATCTGAAACACTGCTGACACCGCCGCTGTCGTTTTGTCCTCGTATCTCCAGCAGCCGCCAGACTCCACATCATCAGGAGACGGACGCCGCGGTTACACTGGTGCTCCCGCAATTAACAATCAAGTAAAAATAACGACAATAACTACAGTGGAACATCGACATCAATCCGCCATCTGTCTGCAGATAAAGAACACTTTACTTTCTTTGGCAAGCGAACAAAATAAATAAAGTGCTGAGTCAGACAACATCTGTTGGTCCAATCCTACGCTGCCATCGGCCACGCCATCCATAACCGTTTGTTCTGGAAACTTTGACAGCAAATCGAGGACGAAACTTGAGGGGATTGTGAAGAAAGCCTTTACGAAATCACAGCCTGTGACCTCCCCCCCCCTCCGCGGAGCCGCCGCTCCCCCTCCACTGTGAGCAGACAAGACGCTCACCGCTAAGGCCGGGTTGGGGGTAGCGTAGCTCCGGCATCCCCTCCCATCCGGACAAGCGTCACCTCTCCCGGCGCCTCGAGGTCGCGCGACCCACACGTCAAAAGCCGTGACCAACCGCAACCCGCCGTCGCGATGACCACCGCCATGTTGGCAGCACTGGTAGCCTACGTGAGCAAGATAGGTCGGTACTGGCAGTAAGTAATGTTTAGTTTTTTTGTCATTGTTTAGCGAGTGCGACTTGTGTTACGTTGTGTGCGGTTGTTGTATGTACAGACATATTTTTCAATGGAACAAACCATCACCACCAATGCTGGATGTGAGCCAACGCTGTACGTGAGGCAATTCAAGTATTTAATGAACGTAATGTAATATATTCTAATATAATATGGGATTACAAATTGTAGCTCATCCAACGCAGGTAGCTGAGACCTAATGTTGGCTAGCAGGCAATAATTATGCTCTGAGTTGTGTACAGCGATGGAGAAATTAATTGCAATTCAAATGAAACACCAGAGGATGGTATACACGTTTGCTTTGCAACTGAAATTATTGAACCAATGAAGTGAGTACTCATTAGATAATAAACGAACATAGATTAGATCACGCAAACATTGATCACAGATCATCACAGAGTGTATTAAATGTTCTAATGCACATTAGTTAATTGGAAGTTACAGACAAATCTCTTTATATTGAATATTTTGAATGATACATCGGCCTACCGATGGAATTGTAAATTGTAAGCCAGCAGCTCTTGTGTTCACTTGTGTGCTGCGGTATGAATTCTATTCGCCTGTTTATCCACACTTTAAAGCGGGCATTAATACAAAATGAGAAAGCGCTGTTGAAATATCAAATGTGCGCTGCATCACTGATCCGTCAGCCATGCAGTCCGCCATCAGCCAAGTTAAATGTGTTTCAGGCAAAATTCATTAATGGTTTAAAAACCTGGAAACTTTTCTTTTTATCTAGGGCCATGGGTGCTTGCCCTCTGACCCCTAATCTACCTACTATGCCTATTTAAATTCATTCTTCTATCATCCCCGTCCCCCCACACACACACACACACACACCCTCCCTGTTTTAGCTTCACTAAACCTTCTGCTCTCTGGGCATCAATTTCTAATACCCCAACCCCCCCCCCATCAGCAACCCAGCAAGGGTTAATGTATGGAGGACATGCTAATGTGAACTCGGTCTGCGTTTAAGCGCTGAATATAACCAAACCAGGGGGAAATTGGGAGGCGTTGAAGCCACGGTAAGCAAATTGTGGTGCCGCAAGACAACCGGTGTCAACCTCCCCGGTCTGCAATTAATCTAAGATGGCCACCTTTAATCAACGCTCACATCGCCCCTGGTTACCGGAGGGCCGACCTTCCGAGAGGCGCCCGTGTTGCCTCCTGCTGTGGAGTGATGTCATTCGTTATGACCTCGCTTTAGTTATTATATTATATCGCTAATGAGAGGGCCGGATTTGGAGCAGTTAGAGAGAGAAAGACTTGATATGATCCGACGACATGGCAGATGGACACGAAGCAACAAGGCAATTGTCGATGGTACAAATACTGCAGTTGAAATTGATGATATGAATAATGAATTATAACTCAATTCACATTCACTGCAACGTGTCCAACACAGTTCAGCCCTTGCTTTGCAGTAAAGAAAAATCCGATGATGTGTTGCCACTCTGTTGACTTTTTACCCATCGAGTAAGTAATTAACACGCTTATACGATCAAACTTTTTGACGATAGACTGTCAAATCCTCTGTGTGTGAGGATGTGTGTGCGTGTGTGTGTGTGTGTGTGTGTGTCTGTGCGTGTGTGTGTGTGTGTGTGTGCCTCACTTAATGAATTGTGAGTAGCAATTAAAGTGCACTGGTCAAAAGCAACTCGTATTTTCTGGCATTGCCATGTTGTTTGACTTCTGATTAATTAGTCTATATATATACTGCGTTTACTAAGATGAGCAGTGTGTTTGTGTGTGTGTGTGTGTGACTTCTGATTAATTAGTCTATACATATAGTGCGTTTACTAACATAAGCTGTGTGTGTGTGTGTGTGTGTGTGTGTGTGTGTGTGTGTGTGTGTGTGTGTGTGTGTGTGTGTGTGTGTGTGTCTCTCTTTCTCTCTCTCTCTGTCTCTCTCTCTCTCTCTCTCTCTCTCTCTCACACACTCTCTCGCTCTCTCTCTCTCACACACACACACACACACACACACTCGCTCCACGCTCTCTTCTCCATCAGCCCAGACAGAGTATATTCCCCGGCTTCTAGTTAGCCGTGACTTTTAAAAGACCTTCGAATGGACGCATCTAGGGGAGGGAGAGAGAGGGAGAGCGGGAGGAGAGAGAAGGAGAGAGAGAGAGAGAGAGAGAGAGAGAGAGAGGGAGGGAGAAGAGAGGGAGGGAGAGAGAGGGACGCATACCCCGGTCGGCTGCAGCTCGCCTCGTTCCGCCGCACAGGTCCTAGGGGCAGCCGAGAGGCCCGCTTCGAAGGGGGGTTCAATGTAGTTCATTTATATAGGGAGCCGCTGAAATCACAGTGGATCAGGGTTGACTGACTTTGTCAAGAGCACTTTTCTGGGGCAACGGAGGAGATCAAATAATCTGGATATTATTTTAAACGGGTCCAGAGATGAATCGGTCAGCCTAACGCGGTCTGCCACCGTCCAATCAATCACCGCACGCCAGTCAGCAGAGGACTACGCCGGAGCTTCGCCATGAATCGGATGAATGAAATATTGATGGAGCTTTAAACGGAGCTTTTCATAGCATTGACAATATTTACATGACGTCGGCGTACGTATTTTTTTCCCATCCCACTCGACGCGCGCGCGTGTGTGTGTGTGTGTGTGTGTGTGTACATTGTACGATGCGTGCTGCAATACGTGTCAATCTTTGTTGGAGTTGTAACAGCTTCTTTTATCTGAGCACAAAATATATTTTTATTGTTTGCCATTAAAGTAAAATAATTTCCTCTGACCTCTAATATGAACAATCTGATTACTCTGATCTAATTTTTTCAGACTGAAACACAACAGAATAAATCAGATATTACGCCTTTGTTTTGTGTATGTGAGTAATCTGTCATTAATTGATGTCTATAAAATAAAATAATATAAAATAAATAAAACACATCATGTGGCCTCGATAATAATACTTAAAAAAAAAAGGCAAATGAATGGAAAATATTGATGTTCTGCAATTTTTCAGCGTTGACCTCTTTCACTGACCTGCTTTGACGGCAATCGGATAAATTCGGATCAAAGAAAATTGTGGGTCGGAAAAAAAATTGTTTGCCTACTGCTGAGAGATAGCTAATCACAAAGGGAATGGATTCTTTTAGAAAATGGCAATAGCACCGGCTTCTCATGTACCAAATGAGTCCTAAATGTAATAACTCCGGGCAGCCTGGATGAGTCTATAATGAAACAACAACCTCAGATGATGTGCTGTTGGATGGAAGGGCTTTCTCCTTCTGATGTTAACATCGCCGGACGTGAACGAGGGTAATGGAGGAGAATACAAATGGCATCCATGGGATTTTTCTATTCATTCATAATTCTTTTTTGCCTGCGTTCAAAATGGATCTTTCACGGTTGTAATTGGGAAAAGGGGAACACAGTACACTTTAATGTTAATCTATGCAGCCACGAGCGCACACACACGCACACACACACACACACACACACACACACACACACACACACTTTCTCCCTTGCGAGACGTGCTTAATTGAAAACAATCCTGAAAAACCGGAGCTCGATACGCATTCACAACTGAAACGACCAACATTTCATCTGACTCCGGCGTGCCCTGACCCCCCGGGGGGATGATCACAGGAGTCGGGGTGGATGG
This sequence comes from Coryphaenoides rupestris, assembly GCA_002895965.2. Classification (NCBI taxonomy): domain Eukaryota; kingdom Metazoa; phylum Chordata; class Actinopteri; order Gadiformes; family Macrouridae; genus Coryphaenoides; species Coryphaenoides rupestris. The sequence goes on along the minus strand of PIJE02002433.1, from coordinate 11,182 downwards.
AGGGTACAGAGCCTAACATCATTAGTCGGTCCTTTTTCTTTTTTTTTCTTCTCTCCGCGTTAATCCACCTGCTCCTCTAAGCCCGGGTTACTGTTCGTTGGCGTTCCATTGCATCCAATTGCATCATGCTCAACAGGCTGCGCTTCTCTGTTTGAAGTTCCAATGGCACTCTCTACCCCCTCATTGACTCCTAACTTTCGCTTCGAATGGTGAACTACTCTCGAATGCAATAACCCCCCAACTCCAAAACGGTAGGGAAGCAAGTAGAGGTGCACCAGCACACGATCCACTCTCTGTCTCTCTCTCTCTGTCTCTCTCTCTCTCTCTTCTCTCTCTCTCACACACTCTCTCGCTCTCTCTCTCTCACACACACACACACACACACACACACACACTCGCTCCACGCTCTCTTCTCCATCAGCCCAGACAGAGTATATTCCCCGGCTTCTAGTTAGCCGTGACTTTTAAAAGACCTTCGAATGGACGCATCTAGGGGAGGGAGAGAGAGGGAGAGCGGGAGAGAGAAGGAGAGAGAGAGAGAGAGAGAGAGAGAGAGGGAGGGGGAGACAGGGGGGGGAGAGAGAGGGACGCATACCCCGGTCGGCTGCAGCTCGCCTCGTTCCGCCGCACAGGTCCTAGGGGCAGCCGAGAGGCCCGCTTCGAAGGGGGTTCAATGTAGTTCATTTATATAGGGAGCCGCTGAAATCACAGTGGATCAGGGTTGACTGACTTTGTCAAGAGCACTTTTCTGGGGCAACGGAGGAGATCAAATAATCTGGATATTATTTTAAACGGGTCCAGAGATGAATCGGTCAGCCTAACGCGGTCTGCCACCGTCCAATCAATCACCGCACGCCAGTCAGCAGAGGACTACGCCGGAGCTTCGCCATGAATCGGATGAATGAAATATTGATGGAGCTTTAAACGGAGCTTTTCATAGCATTGACAATATTTACATGACGTCGGCGTACGTATTTTTTTCCCATCCCACTCGACGCGCGCGCGTGTGTGTGTGTGTGTGTGTGTGTGTGTGTGTGTGTGTACATTGTACGATGCGTGCTGCAATACGTGTCAATCTTTGTTGGAGTTGTAACAGCTCCTTTTATCTGAGCACAAAATATATTTTTATTGTTTGCCATTAAAGTAAAATAATTTCCTCTGACCTCTAATATGAACAATCTGATTACTCTGATCTAATTTTTTCAGACTGAAACACAACAGAATAAATCAGATATTACGCCTTTGTTTTGTGTATGTGAGTAATCTGTCATTAATTGATGTCTATAAAATAAAATAATATAAAATAAATAAAACACATCATGTGGCCTCGATAATAATACTTAAAAAAAATAAAAATAAAAGGCAGAGGAATGGAAAATATTGATGTTCTGCAATTTTTCTGCGTTGACCTCTTTCACTGACCTGCTTTGACGGCAATCGGATAAATTCGGATCAAAGAAAATTGTGGGTCGGAAAAAAATTGTTTGCCTACTGCTGAAAGATAGCTAATCACAAAGGGAATGGATTCTTTTAGAAAATGGCAATACCACCGGCTCCTCATGTACCAAATGAGTCTTAAATGTAATAACTCCGGGCAGCCTGGATGAGTCTATAATGAAACAACAGCCTCAGATGATGTGCTGTTGGATGGAAGGGCTTTCTCCTTCTGATGTTAACATCGCCGGACGTGAACGAGGGTAACGGAGGAGAATACAAATGGCATCCATGTGATTTTTCTATTCATTCATAATTCCTTTTTTGCCTGCGTTCAAAATGGATCTTTCACGGTTGTAATTGGGAAAAGGGGAACACAGTACACTTTAATGTTAATCTATGCAGCCACGAGCGCACACACACGCACACACACACACACACACACACGCACACACACACACACACACTTTCTCCCTTGCGAGACGTGCTTAATTGAAAACAATCCTGAAAAACCGGAGCTCGATACGCATTCACAACTGAAACGACCAACATTTCATCTGACTCCGGCGTGCCCTGAGCCCCCGGGGATGATCACAGGAGTCGGGGTGGATGGAGGGTACAGAGCCTAACATCATTAGTCGGTCCTTTTTCTTTTTTTTTCTTCTCTCCGCGTTAATCCACCTGCTCCTCTAAGCCCGGGTTACTGTTCGTTGGCGTTCCATTGCATCCAATTGCATCATGCTCAACAGGCTGCACTTCTCTGTTTGAAGTTCCAATGGCACTCTCTACCCCCTCAGAAACACACAGAAACACACAAGCGCCTATTGTGAAAATGAATTGTGAACTACTCTCGAATGCAATAACCCCCCAACTCCAAAACGGTAGGGAAGCAAGTAGAGGTGCACCAGCACAAGATACATACAGAGGGATCATTGGGGAATAGCGTCTTATGAGGTTATTGTGTGCGTGGCTGCAAAATGCGTTTGAGCGCGAGATAAGTGCAGTTTGGACATCCATGCCTTTCGCGACTAAACGCTTGGTGTTTGATGCCTAAACCGATGTTGCCCCACTGTCTTATGATGTACTCATGCCCACACAAGCATTGGCAAGGTTGGATAAACGACAGTGCGGCGGCCTGAAGCGCTGTCCATGGTGCTGCTTCTCGTCTGGGTTGTCACAATGCCTAAACCGATGTTGCCCCACTGTCTTATGATGTACTCATGCCCACACAAGCGTTGGTAAGGTCGGATAAACGACAGTGCGGCGGCCTGAACGCCAGTCCTCTCGCTCTCTCACACACACCCCCACAACACACACACACCACACACAACACACCGTCCACGCTCTCTTCTCCATCAGCCCAGACAGAGTAATTCCCCGGCTTCTAGTTAGCCGTGACTTTTAAAAGACCTTCGAATGCGCATCTAGGGGAGGGAGAGAGAGGAGAGCTGGCGGGCGGGTGAGAGGAGAAGGAGAGACGAGAGAGAGAGAGAGAGAGAGAGAGAGGGGGGAGACAGTGGGGGGAGAGAGAGGGACGCATACCCCGGTCGGCTGCAGCTCGCCTCGTTCCGCCGCACAGGTCCTAGGGCAGCGAGAGGCCGCTTCGAAAGGGGGTTCAATGATGTATATTTATATAGGAGCCGCTGAAATCACAGTGGATCAGGGTGACTGACTTTGTCAGAGCACTTTTCTGGGGCAACGGAGGAGATCAAATAATCTTTGATATTCTTTTAAACGGGTCAGAGATGAATCGTCAGCCTAACGCGGTCTGCCACCGTCCAATCAATCACCGCACGCCAGTGCAGCAGAGGACTACGCCGGAGCTTCGCCATGAATCGGATGAAATGAAATATTGATGGAGCTTTAAACGGCTTTTCATACATTGACAATATTACATGACTCGTGCGCGTACGTATTTTTTTCCCATCCCACTCGACGCGCGCCTGCCTATGTGTGTGTGTGTGTGTGTGTGTGTGTGTACGTATTGTACGATGCGTGCTGCAAATACGTGTCAATCTTGTGTGAGCTGTAACAGCTCCTTTATCTGAGCACAAAATATATTTTTATTTTTGCCATTAAAGTAAAATAATTTCCTCTGACCTCGTAATATGAAACATCTATTCTCTTGATCTAATTTTTTCAGACTGAAACACAACAAAACAGAATAAATCAGATATTACGCCTTTGTTTTGTGTATGTGAGTAATCTGTCATTAATTGATGTCTATAAACATAAAATAATATTTAAAATAAAATAACCACATCATGTGGCCTCGATAATAAACTTAAAAAAAAAAGGCAAGGAAATCGGAAAATATTGATGTTCTGCAATTTTTCTAGCGTTGACCTCTTTCACTGGCCTGCTTTGACGGCAAACGGATAAATTCGGATCAAAGAAAAATTGTGGGTCGGAAAAATTGTTTGTCCTACTGTCTGAGAAGATAGCTAATCACAAAGGGAATGGATTCTTTTAGAAAATGGCAATAGCACCGGCTTTCTCATGTACCAAATGAGTCCTAAATGTAATAACTCCGGGCAGGCTGGATGAGTCTATAATGAAACAACAACCTCAGATGATGTGCTGTTGGATGGAAGGGCTTTCTCCTTCTGAATGTTAACATCGCCGGACGCGTGAACGAGGGGTAACGGAGGAGAATACAAATGGCATCCATGGGATTTTTCTATCATTCATAATTCTTTTTGCCTGCGTTCAAAATGATCTTTTCACGGTTGTAATTGGGAAAAGGGGAACACAGTACACTTTAATGTTAATCTATGCAGCCACGAGCGCACACACGCACACAATCACACGCACACACACACACACGTACACACACACACACTTTTCTCCCTTGCGAGACGTGGCTTAATTGAACAATCCTGAAAAACCGGACTCGATACGCATTCACAACTGAACGACCAACATTTCATCTGACTCCGGCGTGCCCTGACCCCCCGGGGGATGATCACAGGAGTCGGGGGTGGATGGAGGGTACAGAGCTCTAACATCATTAGTCGGTCCTTTTTCTTTTTTTTCTTCTTTCTCTCCGCGTTAACCACCTGCTCCTCTAAGCCGGTTACTGTTCGTTGGCGTTCCATTGCCATCCAATTGCATCATGCTCAACAGGCTGCACTTCTCCCTGTTGAGAATTCCAATGGCACTCTCTACCCCCCTCATTGACCTCCACTTTCGCTTCCCGAATGGTGAACTACTCTCGAATGCAAATAACCCCCCAACTCCGAAAACGTAGGGAAGCAAGTAGAGGTGCACCAGCACACGA
>PIJE02002432.1:5350-69347 GCA_002895965.2 Coryphaenoides rupestris | reverse complement strand
AGCGGTAAACCAAATGGGAGAGTGCATGTAAGCAACACCTTAAGACATAATTCCTAACCAAGTAACTTGGATGTTCCTTCACAGGGACTTCCTGAGGCTACAACCGATGGAACGTGGGTGGCTCCTGTAGCTTCTATGCGAGTCACATGGGAGAGGATGGATGGACATGGGGGGGATCTACCACCGCACAATGAGTCCAGGGTCCCGGTGTTTTTATACATGAGTATTTCCTACTCTGGCTCGCTCTATTTACAATGAATTCCATTATCATCTTTATTTTTTATCAATCCAGCAATACTATTTCTGCAAATGAATGACGTGTAGGAACTTTTTTCCTTTTTTTTTTTAATCAAGCCAATTGAGAAGGCACAAAAAAGTAACAAAGTATATTGCGTAAGATGTTAATGATGGCCCAACATCATTTCACATTTTCACTGCAGACTGGTGGGGATATATACTGGACCGCATATACTGCTACAACTCGTGACCAAAAAAAAAGATATCTCTACTTGTTTTGTGCACTGAGACGTAAGGCCAGCACATGCAGATCACCAGCATTACCCATTTCAGGTAGCATTCATGGTGTTGTCATTTTGTATGTGGTATGATTCATAGGTGCCCATCTAGCTGATGCTAAGATCATGTTACGCACACTTGAAGAACATACTTGTTTCCCAGCTCCAGTGACATTCTTCGAGGCCTGTTGTGATGGTCTCGCTTGTCAGCTATTCGTCTCATTGTACTGATCGCTTTCTAGTGTGTGTGTGTGTGCAGTCTGACTGCCAGCTTACATATTTGAAACTCCAATCCCATGATGGCAAATCATGTGCTCAAAGTGAAGTCTATTAATTGTATATGTAGAGTTGCCTTTAAATATACTATTTTCTGATTATATTTGTGATATCTTCAATGCACAGACACTGGTTATTTATTGTTTTTATGATGTCCCATTTATGTCTGCTTAAATCATGACTAAACCAATCTGTTTTATCTAATGTGTATATTTTATATATACTGTATATCAGATCCACCATTCTTCCTGTAATGACATGCACATCTCTGTTGCTAAAGCAGTCAACTAACACTTGGATTGTATTACCATGTCATAGGCCCAGTGCTGGGCATTAAATGGATTATCTGTGCATTCTTTTTCTTCAGATTTTCTTTATTTTACTTGATTTACGATGTATGAGTCATGACATAATATTGGTGAAATATTATCGGTAAACCCGAGTTGGGATAATAAATCGGCATCTCTCGGTTATGCTGTTGACGAGTCAGCACTACTAGTCATCTTTCCCTCATTTAATTATTTCCAAGCGGTCTGTGTAGTCCTACGTGATGCAGTGTGATCGGACATATGTGCTTCATATAAGACTTTATAGCCCTACTGTTGAATTGTTCTCTCAGCCTGTGGGTGGGGACACCAAACAAGCAAGTCAGCACTTGATTCACCTACTTGGGTTGGGCACAGCTTTGATGAATGACATTTGGGATTATTGCCTTCTTAAGGTTCAGCACAACCTCAGCAGGGATGGCATCTGGCTTCTGCTATAAATGGAGCTAGGATGGCTTTGTTGCAGATCCTACAGTCCCGAGTTGAATCCTGGTCAACTCGGCATGTTTGAAATGGGTGAAATACATTAAACTCTTCTACAGTAGAGACCTGGCCAAGACAGCAGCATAATACAATAACACTTCCATTATAGCCTGATTGTCTTTTCACACATGCTAGCTAGAAGTCTGTATATACACATTTCAACACACTACTTCCCTATGTACAGCTCTGGGTGAAACTTTCATTTCAATTGTGACAACTGAGCAAAACACATTTGATATCCAGTTCATCGCTGCTTCAATAATGGGTATAAACCCAGTAAATAGTATAAGGAATAAGCCATCAAAATGTAGCAACAGGGATTTGTGTTGGAAGAAATGGAAATTATTGCCAACCCATTGTACATTTTATTACATTTTCATGGAAATTCAAATATTGCATTATGTGTAATACAATTATGCAAGTACAATGTAGTGTAGAGACTCAGTAGATCTCAAAAATCATGTCAGCAAACATTTGGTTTGAGTAATATACGAGTAGTAGCATCTCATTGCTAATTGTTTAAGTGTACTCAACATTTTAAAGAGAACCCACATAAGTTGTTAGGCAAGACATGTTTTAATTTTACACATTAGGGTATGGATCATTGACATTTACAGGAGACAGAGCCAACACTCAGTGCTCCTTTCCCTGCCAAAACATGTGCATGAGCCACTGATGATACCTCTAAAAATGTGTGTGCAAATAAACACAGTGCAGGTAAAGCATGACATTCTAACATAAATAAATACTAGTTAATGTGAGACACCGATGAGATGATTCAGTAGTAGTTAGGTTTCACAAAGAGGGTTACAGTAGGCGCTACACAAACATTTTCCAAGAACTTGCAAGAAATATCCGATCTTCTTACATCTCATCGAGACTGTTGCATGATTTAGAGTAATACAACCGATAGGCATGATAGTTTATATAAACATTCTCACCTTTCAGTGATGCAATCTTGAATAAACACCGTGTTGCATTATACGGTCAATCTGTGACCATCAGGTTAGTGTGCACCTCTTAAAGTATTTCACAAGAACTCACAGCATGAGGACAGAATATAAATAATATGCGAAAGACTTTACATCAGCAGTAGTACCTTTGCACCACAGTGCACCAAAGATAGAAAAAAAAAAACCCCCAAAGACACACTAACTGGAGACACAGCGAGGTATTGTTGGATGGTGGATGGGAACTGGAATAACAACATGGATCGACAAAAACATGATCAGCATCATATACATCTCTTTTGCCAGTGATTAAATGCAGTGTTGTTGGAGGTTGTCACAAAAGTACATTGGTGCATCAATCGATTAAGGATAGCAACAATACTTTTCTCTCTCGAGATGAGAGTATCAAAGGATAATCCACCAAGTGATCTAAATACCAAAGGACCCTGAAATCATAAATTGTATATATACATAAACTATGTACAGCATGTATGGTATGGGGTGCCTCAAGCTGAAAACACAGGCATGTGCTCAGACAACATAAAGTAAACAGTCTATTTACTGGAGTGTGTTTGGAGTGTGTTATATAAGGCAAAAAAAAGGACATGTAATCAGGAGTGGATATTTTCCGACCCCCTCTTCGGGGTAATGTTTATATTTTAGTAACAGTAGGTTAAGAGTGTCTCTTTAGGGGACACTTTGAAAGACGAGACATATGGTGTCCTTGGCATGGCTAGGAGCAGCCACTGCTATCCTACTATGCGTCTCGTTTTTCCTTTAACTCCACTCGGGTATGTTTGATTCATAGCTTTTGGTTTTGACGTGTCACAAAAAGCAAAGTTGTGGATCAGAAATCTAGAGACACCTGAGGATCTAGTCTAGAGACACCTGAGGATCACGACGATCTATGGCAACAGGCTCTGGGCACATGATCCCACAGGTGCAAACGCTGGCAGTGCTTAGACCTGATAAGACTGGTACCAACAGACCTGGGGTCAGCATATGCACTGGTAGGCTCAACCACATTGCACATGCCAACAGGGTATAGTGGTAGTGTGGAAAACTGCTGATGAGCAGAACTTGATTATTTAATAAGCTATCCAGTGTGTGGCTAATGAAAACGTGCGCCCGTATAACGTAGAAGAGATCAAAAAAGAACCGAGGAGAATTACAATAAAATACACAAGTGGACCTCACTTAAAAAAGCTGAAATTACTTTAAGTGAGCCATTCTAAAAAAGGGAGGGGGCGGGGGGGATTATTAAAAAGAAAAAGTATATTATTTACACATCCTGTTATCCATTGCATTCCTTTGTACAGTGTATTCGTGTAAAAGAAAATGTTTGTGGGGAGCCTGCAGTCTTGTTAGTAAGAGGCGTGGTGGACAGAGGACGGGACAGGAGAGGTGCATTCAGTAGTTTGGCCGGGTAAACGAGGTAGGGCTTCAAGAACTGGCAGGAGAGTTTATCGAGTGAACATTTACAGAGCCACTGGCTTTCACTTTTCGCGTTCGGCTTTCTTTCCAAAGGCTCGCCGGTTTTTCCGCGAACGCGTCCCGTCCCGTAAGGATGAAGGAGGAATCTGTCCTTTCCGCCAGATTGTAAGTGATCCTTAGCGCTTAGAGCTCAGACTTTAATGTCTTCCTGAACGCTCAGCTGGGACAGGGTCTTTTTGATCCGCAGTGCAGTGAGCCGCGCGGCACCGTTGGAGTACAAACACTCCCTCATGATCTTGCCCATAACACGCAGGGCCTGGATCGTTTCAGACGAAGGAGGTAAAAGGGAATGGGACACAGGAAGTTTGATGTCATATTAATAACAAGTAGCACATGGGGATGATTTGCAAATTGCTAGAGGAAACTGGTGAGCCAACACAAAATCAAAATCATTTCCATACCTCATAACTCTGCCACCAATTGGGGACGTTGGGTCGAAGCTTTTGGTCACACACCACCTTCCTCATCTCCTCTATGGATGGGTCGGAAGGAACCAGGTCATAGTAGGGCAGCTGGTACTCCTCGTGGACCCCTGGTGAGACACAGTCGAGGCTTCAATCGTGATTCTTTCCAACACCAGTGTCTCCATTCCAACACCACAGTTTGTCAGCCACAAACAGGTGATTAGCAAACCCCTCACCTCCACTGTTACACCGGCGTGCTATCTCCCAGTAGACCAGCCCCAGCGCGTAGATATCAGCACATTTGAATGAGTCAAAGTGCATCATGTTGATGCTCTCATCCAGAACCTCCGGAGCCATGTACCTGAGTGACAATACAGGCAAACCCCGGTCCTTATTATTAGGCCCTGGCACTAAAAAAAAAAGGCAACACCGGTCAAGGACTGGCTAGTCCCGCCTCCACTGGCAGCCAGTGAGAAGCTAGAGGAGAGGAGATACATTTTGCACAGACCTTTTAGTGCCAACTCTCTGATTAGGGGCAATATCAATGGTGTCTGTGCTGGAGTCATGGCGCACTGCCAGACCCAGGTCAGCGATGGCGCAGGTGCAGTTCTTCTTCACCAGGATGTTCTTCGACTTGAGATCTCTGTGGGCGATGCCTGGCTTTCCTGTTGAGCGAGACAAAACCAAGACCTTTCATTTATTAACACATTTGTCACTTCAGGGCTATCAATGAGACCAATCAGACAAAATGGGGTTATTTCCTCGAATCCTGTTAAAAAAGGGAATAATTGTTAAGGTTCAGCTTCATCGTTAGCTCTATTCGCCTCATGCTAAACAATGACGTAATCACTCAACCTTGAGTTCCGAGAATCTCCATGTGCAGGTGGGCCAGTCCGCTGGCTGCAGACAAGGCCAGTTTGATCATGCCCTCAATGGTGACAGAGTAGCGGTTCAAGTAGTCAAACAGGGAGCCGTGTTCGTGGTAGTCTGACACCAACCACAGCTGGGTCCAAGTGCCATTATCTTAGCAATTGGAGAAAGAAATTTGAAATTAATGCATGGAATTTGGCTAATGAATCATAATGAAGAATAGAACTACCAGGTTAACAAAAAAATCTAGTCTTTGGTGAAATCAGACTTTTTTTTATTGGAAGTGTACATTGTATATATTGAGATATTCTGAATGTATATACTATATATTGAGACAAGTACCTTTGTTATCAGCCGCTATGAAGCCCAGGATGTTGTCGTGGCGCAGCATTATGGTCTGGTAGATCTCCGCCTCGCGGAACCACGACCGCTCCTCTCTGGAGGAGAAGATCTTCACCGCCACATCCCCGCCCCTCCAGCGGCCGCGCCACACCTCCCCGAAGCGGCCCTTCCCGATGATCTCCTGGAGCACGATGGTCCTGGCCACCGTGCGCTGCACAAACAGCGGCAGGCCTGCTCACGCAGCACAGACATGCCAGGCAGGGAACACAACACCACAACGTCAGAATCCAGAACACAAGAAGCACAATTCAGACATGGTACATAAAAGGTGTTGGGTGAACTGAGATCAGAGGTCATAGTATATAAAAACAACAAGACGGCAACAAGTCTTATCCTAGCTATCTTACTACAGCAAGGGGTCAAGCTCGCAATCACAAGTACTAGAAACTTGTTCCATTCACATCTTACTGTACCGTCAGTGATACATTGTTGTTTCACTCTTTGACAAATGTACTTATTGTATGTCGCTTTCGACAAAAGTGTCTGCCAATTGCCCTATCTATTTTTCATTTTTTTACTGTAAATAATTTAAATATTCTGATTCTGATCCCTCCAATTCATGTTATTTATGGAATTATTTTGCACATTCCGATGAGCATCGCCACTTTTCATTTCACTGCATCTTGAATCTAAATGTAAATGAGTCAAATAACAAATAAAAGGACACTCTACGAGGCCAATTCAGGCCTCTGCCACATTTCAATGCCATGCACCCACCTGACCCAGAGCCAGAGGTGGACAGGTCATAAATGAGGTCCTGCAGCGTCTTGTCCTTGGCCAGGTAGAGGTGGTCGCAGGAGGTGTCCTCCACCTCCAGCCTCTGCCGGTGGCTGTAGGCCCTCTGGTGGTACTGGAAGATGAACATGCCCACCATCAGCAGCACGCACAGCAGGAACACCGGCCCCGCAATCACCGCCATCAGCTCCACCGGGCCCCACGTCCCCGACTCCGCGCCCGCCGCCAGCGCCGGCCGAGACGTTGCTGAAGAGGAGGAGGAGAGAAAGGTGAACAGGCAGAACATGTGGAGCGGTCATTCACCCTTGGGTCGGCACAATGTCCTTAACCCCTGTTCCATTGCTATCGTGTTACTGCTACCGTTATTGTTAGTCAACAAGGACGCCTGATGTAATCAAGTTTGAATAAACACCCGGAGCTCTGACCAGAGGGTACTTGGAGGTCAATCCTGTTGCAGTAGTCTGTATAGCAGCAGTAGATATTGAGCAGGCCCGGTGTGCCCAGGCAGTAGAACGGTTGCCCGGGCGGCACCAAGTCATCTTGGGTGATGCAGGCGCGGACATGCTGCTCCTGGCCGTCCAGGAAGGAAGTGGAGGTCACGCAGGCCCCGTCCGTCTCACACTGAAGGCTGGTCTTCCTGCAGGGAATGGTGGTGCAGTTGCACCAAAGAGCTGCATCGAGGAGGGACAAGATACACATCGATGAAGAGCAACACAGCGATGAAGAAAAAGAACTTTCATAAAAACCATATCCATCCAAAAAACAGTTCTAAAGCTGTCCCAAGCATATCTTGATAAACTGTAATCGTTCCACACAGATATAATTGCTAAGGGAAGTTGGCATTAGGCTACTTGGCCTATGACTGGAACAACATGAAACCCAATAAAACAATAATTAAATTGATAATCAACAGCCAATCTGTCCAGTACACATAACCAGAGCATGGCAGCCACCTGAAACCAAATGATAGTTTCCATCTTTTGTTGGAGCAGCGAGGGTTAAAGCAACCGTCCAGTACACCTCCACATGTTGTGTGCCAAAAAAACATTTTCTAGGCATGACGATGAAACTGAATAATATGTAAACCAACAGAGCCAATTCGAAAATGTGGATGTGACATACATTCACCATTCACCATTACTTGACATCCAAGCTGTATTTATTGAACCATTGTTTCCAATGACTTGTCGAGACTCGATGCCGCTTGGTAATTAAATCGACCAAATCTGTTAAAACAATCTTTCTACATAGTTGATATGAACTTGAGGCGAGGCAAGTCTATCCACCTACAGGACTGGCTGGCTGCCACGATGACATTAATCAAATATTAATCCAAACATGAACCCATAAAAAAAAAAAAACTGCACCATGGTCCTCTTATCTTATTCTAGTTTATCTTGTCTTCCGTTGTCTCCTCTTGTTTTCCTATCTAGTGTTTCTTTTCCTAAGAAGTGTTTCAAATAACAGAGAACATGACATAATGTAGGATATAGTCAATCTTTTAAATCACACACAAAAGGATGGTCTTGTAAAAAAAGGAACAATGAAGATATAGGCCGATATATGTGCCTGTAATGGGCTATAAAGAAATGACAATATAAGACTCGGGAAGTACAACCATGTTGCACCACGCTGATGTTTAGATAGGCCTACAATCGAACACTTTGTATATACACACAAATATACACAATGATCTAATAGTTGGTACTAACTAAATCAGACGGCTTTTAGTTCGTTTTTTTAAGTTTTTACAGCCAAAGGGACGACCCTTCTGAAGCAGCTGAGGCGTTCAGGAAGTCGATCTCTCACTCAGCTGCTTCAGAAGGGTCGTCCCTTTGATTGATCAACCCCAGCGTTACAACGAAATACATGTAACCTGTCATACATGTAACCCGTCATACATGTAACCTTTCACACACGTAACCCGTCATACATGTAACCTTTCACACACGTAACCCGTCATACATGTAACCTTTCACACACGTAACATGTAACACGTCGACGTGTGGCCGATGTGCTCAACTTGGACCACGCGGGCAAAAAGGGCGACGTAGGATCGAAAAAAAATAGGACCACTGCTGCCGGCGTAAAACTACAAGATCAGGGAGCTTCAGATTTCACGACGAACGTCGTTTGTGATTCTCAGATGTTTGTTGACAAACAGACGTGGAGACAACAAAAGACCCCCCTCCCCCTCCCCCGCCCCCCAGTCCGTGTGCTCGTATCATGACAATGTTGTGTAGGTTGTGTCTTTTATCGGATACATTGCTCGACTACACATACAAGTTTTCACGCTTCATCGCTCGGAAGTGACTGCTGCTCACACAGCGCTAGCGCCCAAGACGCCGTTTAGCTCAGACGTCGGTTAGACATAAAACAATACACCGTGAAATACAGTGTGTGTGTGTGTGTGTGCACAATATATACTTGTGTATATACGGAATAGTGGATGAGCTAGTCTCTGGAGGAAGAGGAAGAAGAGGAGGAGGAGGGGGGGTCAAGGCGATTTGTTTATAGTCCATCCAGCTAGCTAGCGAGCTAACTTAGCCCGTGTTAGCTTCGTTAACTCGTACGCCATATTGTCCCCGACGGTTGAAAACATCGCGTAGAAAGAGAGAGACTCACCGTCACAGCTTCCCCACAACACGGCGTGGATCACAGCGGCGAACAAAACGCGTGTATTAGCCATGGTCCACAAATTCCCAATGCATGTCATTCGTCTGTTTGTTGTTTCCCAGCGCTGGCCTTTGTGTGTGTGTGTGTGTGATGACACAAGCAGGCAGGCAGCCACAGCCAGTCACAGTACTGCACTGGCCTGGCTTACATGCTCTGCCAGCCAGCCAGCAGGCAGCAGTAGACTTAAGTTCTGACAGAGGCAAGCACACCGGGCGGGTCGTGCGTCATATTAAACTGCCCATTCAAACTCAAATAACCTTAATTCTGTGTTGTCGTCAGGGGCTTGGTTGGCCTGGTACGAGTTGCACTGCATTAGTTTCGGACAGGTGACAGACAACGTTAAGTTGCCCACAAGACAACAAAACAAGTGATCTGACACATTTTAATTTCGTTAAAAAAAATGGAGATTTATGAGATTTTCTCCAATGTGTTCATATCATAAACGATATATTTAAAAGATGCATTAAATTCATTGATTTCTAATTGTACTCACTAATCGTAGGCTATGATAAAACTTGCCATACATGGTGAGTGCTTATGTGTGCGTGTGTGTGATGGATGGATGGCTGGTCACCTGGCCCGAGTTGGGCTGCACACCTGTGGGCACATTGGGTGACCGAGGCGCACAGGATAGGACCAGCCATCAACACACACACACACACACACACACTCTGACATGTCAGCATTTTCCATCTGCCAATTCCAGGAACATCGGCCGTCATTGGGACAGAGGAGAAGGAGTGTGTGTATGTGTGTGCGTGGGGGGGGGGGGCATACAGGATAAACCAGCCATCACCACACACACACACACACACACACTCAAGGAGAGCTCTGACATGTCAATCTTGTATCACCTGCCCAGGCTGTAACTTCTTTCCAACACTCCAATAAACTGGTTGTACAACATCTAGCTGTATCCTGTGCGTCGGAGGAACCCTGCACAGCCACTTCAGTAGCGTTTGGCAGGAGCAACTACTACTGCACCTCTTATCATGCGGAGCTGGAACAATAACTTTGTTTCACAACTCATACTCATTATACCATAGTGATAATATCCCCATTATAACTGCACCTTTATTCAAGTTTTCTTTGACTTCACAGGAAAGAGGATTTTAGCTTACTTTACTTATAAAACATCATTTGAAGCAGACAAATACAAGAGCACAGATATATATATATATATAATTAAGTACAATAAGTACAATCACAGTATGCTTGCATTGAAAAAAGCATGTCATCAGCTGAATTACACGAACAGTCTTTATTCTGTCACATAAGAAAATATTGGTTCACATTAATATTCCTTATAGAATTTTCTATCAAATCTGTGCAAAATGGATTTTGGTGGCACTGCTTTTTCTTCTCAAGGAAACACCATCTCAGTTTTAGTAAAATAACCATTTCTGTCCTATAAATATTCGGTTCTATAAATATTGGCAATATGTTTGCAATATGTTATATAAAATATACTGTATTGTGCATTGGTACTATACTTTGGATATACTTTGGCAGTTCATCACAACCTTATTTTATTTTGCATTGCCTTTCTTGTCATCCCTTTTCCTTTTTCGACTTGTCTTCACGCGGTTACTTCTTGTCTTTTTTCCTCTTATTATACTTCCAGGTGGGGGGCTCCAAGTAGCCATTTTGGTTCATTGTCTGGTTTTCCCGCTTTGGCGTTTCTTCCCCAGACCCGCTGACGTTGATGTCGGGGATGCAGCAGGAGGGGGACACGCTGTTCGTCCTGGCCAGGCCACGGGGGAGGAGGGCACCGACCTTGGTGGAGGCCAGCGACAGGATGCTGCCGCGCCGCTCGCCCTCAGCACAACAGGAAATGGAAGGCAGCACCTCAGAGTGGCTGCAGGAAGCCTCAGAGTCCTCAGGCCTGTAGCTGTGGCTCACGGCGCCGCTCCGCAGCACCTTGTCTGTGTGTATCCGTGCCAGCTCTGGAACAGCCAGGCGCCTTTTGCCCACCTCCGGGGGGCTGCTGGGGCAGAGTGGCCGGCATCCGGTGGCAATCAGCGGGCTGTGGACACCGCTGGTCATGCGCACCATGAGGTCCAGGGCTCCGTCGTCCTGCGGCTCCTGCGGGGTCATGCAGCCGAAGGTGTGTTTGATGCGCCGGGAAAGCTTCCCCCTGTCGGACGTGCCTTTAGCCAGGAGCCCCAGCCACTCGGGGGTGTAACTCTCACAGCACTGCTCGGCCCGGGGCTGCAGCATCAGCCGCTGAAATCGGTGTAATGTTTCATGACGCCCTGTTGTCTGTGCCCATTCCTGAGCGCATTTGCCCTTAGTGGAGTCCACTGCGTGTATGTTGGCCCCTGCAGAGTAAGAAGGTAGGGGGTGGGGGCATGTGGGCAAATGGGTCATATGTAAATCAAATCAAGTCTGCAAGAGACTCAAGACCCACCTGTTCAGAGTTCACCTGGACTCTGCATAACCCTCTCCCCTAACACTAACTTGTGTGTTTGTACATCTTGGCATTATCAATAGTACTTAGCATTGCTTAGCATATTGTATGTTCTTAGATGTTGGTAATGCACTCAGAATGGCACGTCTGCTCTTATCCCAGCTATTATGCAGGCAACCTAGCAATTATGAAACTCTTTCTATTAGCCTCGTAACTATGAATGCTCGAAAACAGCTCTATTCTTATCTTTATGTACCACAGCCATATATTGCTCCTGGAAGCAATATATTGTCTCCTTCAACAAATGTACTCGCTTTGGAAAAGCATCTGCCAAATGCCCTAAATGTAAATGCAAATGTAAATCAAAATGTACCAATCCATAGCAAAATTACAATGTGCAGATTGAAAATAGCACTAGAAATTGGCCATGTGTCCTCACTAACTACTCAGACTGAGATTAGCGGAGAGAAGGCTTAGGAGAGCTAATGTCCTGCCAAATCCCTGACATCACTCCTCCAATGGGAACAAGAAGAGTTAGCGGCGAGCAGCAGAGTCCAGCAGGGAACCAGCTGTATATGGCGGGCATGCGTTGGACGAGTTAGAGGAGGAACGATACGCACCTGCCATGATCAGGATGGCCACGATGTCATTGCGGCCTTTCATCGCAGCCTTGATGAGAGCCGTGAAGCCTCGGCAATCCCTGATTTCAGTGTCCACGCCAGGGTAGTAGTTCAGGAGGTACATCACTGAGCTCACATAACCTGCAAAGTGGCAGGAAGAGCAGTTCAGATTTAAAAGGCGCATGCCAGTGTTGGAGTGTTGGACTTGGTACTTGTACGTTTGTACTTCCTGGCACTTAAAAATACTACTTTGCATCATGCGGCATCTTATCCTAGCTACCTTGCGGTTTACCAGCAAGGTGTTAACCTGTCAATTATGAGTGCTTGAAACTTGTTCTATTAACCTAGCAATTATGAGTGCTATTCAAGTCTTACTGTACTGTCTGCGATATATTGTGGTTTCACTCTCTTGTGTACTTATTGTAAGTGGTTTTTGACAAAAGTATCCTAAATGCCCTAAATCTAAATGTACTTGGTTCGATCCCCAGCGTGTTAGGCACGGTAGAAAGCCACAGTTGACGCTGAGTTGTCAATTTTGCATCCCATCAACGGACACCTCGAAGTAGTCATACCTGCTTGTGAGGCAATCATCAATGCGGTGTTGCCTTCTTTGTCTTGTAAATTGACATCCAGGTAGGGGCAGTCATGAAGAGCATACACAATCTGCAGAAAGCCTTTACGGCATGCCAACATTAAGCCATTCTGTTAGAAGAAAGCGTATAGAAAACAAATAATGACCAAAAACAAAAGTGAACGCCTCCGTCAGCTAACAGTGAACCGAAACAACGTATGACCGTGAAGCGATTTATTTACCCATCCATTGATGTCCACCTCCCTGACCGCCTCAGTTGAGACCCCGTGGCGTATAACCTGGAGAAGTGTGTCAGAGTCGTTTCGGGCACACGCTTTGTACACCGCCATCCCTGTGCGGCGAGGTGCTTGTGGCTGCGTGCGGGGGCTCGTAAGCACTGAGCCACTAGGGAGAGCAGCGCCGGGATCGGGTGACCCCATTGCTTGTCGGGAGCTCTCCGGCGCTTTAGCACCCGGGCCTTCGGAGACGTTGGCTGCCGCAGCCATTTTGGTTGTTCGGGGTAAGCCGTGACGGGAGTTTTGGACTATAGGGTTTTCCGCTGGCTACGTCTGCAAGGAGGTCATTAAAGAGTGGTTCAGTATGTCAGTGCAGATACACGATGTGATAGAAGAGACGGCATTGTTCTCACCACAGCCATTATGTGTTCTTTCTTTTTGTGCATTTTTCTCAATTTCTCAACCACATTGTTTTTGAAGGAAAGACACATTCATTTGATTGAGTGGATCTTCCTCTTTTCTCTTTTTTTGTTGTTTTGTTGATGTTTTGGCCGTTGAAAAGTAATGGTTGTCGGAGGGGCTAGGGTTAGGGTTTGGGGGGGTGGGCGGGTTGGGGTGGGGGGGAATGCCTATGCTGCCTGTAACAGATGATGCCACAACATAATATGATTTGACATGGGATTGACCAGTGCGAAAACAACAAGGCAAGTCAGCAGTTCAACAAACAGTCAGTAACATGATACCAGGCTCTCAGTGGCAGTGATCTGTGCGCATGTCTGTGTGTGGGTGTCTGTGTGTGTGTGTGTGTGTGTGTGTGTGTGTGTGTCTGTGTGTGTGTGTCTGTGTGTGTGTGTCTGTGTCATCAAGTGGATCACTCTGTGTGGCTTCTACTGTTGACTAACTGGCTCAGCATTCCTAAGCCTGGCTGCATACAGGTCTAAATACAGAGCAACTCATCCAGTCATAACTTCAGTTACATGGGGTCCTGCCTCATTGTGTGTTGTGGTTACGGATCTACACAGATGACGATTTCCATGAAAAGTGTATATACAACACAATAGGTTACAAACCCGTTTTACACAGATACTCATAGAAAATCATAATTATCTAGCACTATAAACAAGCAATTTAATTCATGAATATATAAATAGCATGCTTGTTTCCACATTGACATGTTGCACACAAATACTAAATATTTCAAGTTCCATATCTGATACATGGATGCATACACAATATACCGACTACTCATACAATGAAAAGACACACACACACAGTGCACATACCTCAATGGTACCGTCAATATATTCGGAACACCTTTCATTTTAGATTTCAGTGAGTGCCACCGCCACAGTGCGTACTGTATGTTCGGTCAGGCGGTGTCCGGTGTCTGCCTGCGCGCGTACAGCTGTCTCACCTTGCTGCCTGCTGAGCGGAGGAGGGGAGGAGTTGACACTGATGATATTACATGTCCAGCTTACCTTGCTCATCCCGTCTTAAAGAGCTCTGGGGGCCAGATTACTACCAGGTCCCTCTTTCTACATCTGATCAATGGTGTCCCCCCGTCAGCTGACCCGCCATTATGTGTTCAGAGTTTGGAGGTGGGGGGGGGGACATTCAAGCTGTACCCCTTTATAAGTCCAATATTGTGGGACACTTTCGCACGAAAGACCAAAGGTACATTTAAATGCCGGCCCCCTTTGTGCAATCCGCTCCGCCGCAGAGGTGATAATCTAATTGTTTGATTAGTCAAGATCAAACGTCAACAAAGATAGAATACCTTTGTGTAAACACAAGGAGGTTTGTTCAAACAGGCTTTACTACCGGTACATATAAAACAGCTATATCTTTTATGATGATAAAACCAAAACTTTCATGAGCATTAGCAGTGACTACAAACTCAATTTGTAAATACTCTAGCTCAGTAACATTTTAGATCATTTTTATTCTGATTCAGTTTGTATCTAAAGCCGGCCATGATATAGCAGAGATAATAGGAATGTTCAGGATTGTTCAGAAGGAAAGGTGGTGGTCTTCATGGAGACTGGTCACTGGGGGACATGACTGGACCCGTTACGTTGTGCAATGACCCTCCCAGTGGCCTGAGGACACATAGGCCCGACCGCGGCCCAACATCTGCCCGGATCCGCCCAGAGCCCCTTCACACACACACACACACACACACACACAACAACAACAACAACAACAACTACAGCTGCTTTTGTTCATATGTACAAAGTCCAGGGGAGACGTCTGCATCTGAGGAAGTAAATCACTAAGAACTGGAGAACCTGTGTGTGTGTGTGTGTGTGTGTGTGTGTGTGTGTGTGTGTGTGTGTGTGTGTGTGTGTGTGTGTGTGTGTGTGTGTGTGTGCACGTGCGTGTGTGTGTGGATGAGGGATGAGAGAGAGGAGTGAAACATGTTGAAATGAGTCAATGCCGGGAGTGGCGACGCCCATTTTAAAGGTGGCTAAGTCAACATGAAGGACACCACCTGTGGACAGGGACAATAAAAAAGGGCAAGAAGTGAAGAATGCAGAATGGATTCACAACCTAAGGTAGGAGAGAGCAGTGAGACGCTGTGGGGATCCATGGTGGACAGAATGACATTCTTTGGAGCACGAAACCAACATTGGGTAAGTGGGATACAAATATATCATGCAAGTTGACTGGTAAATCGATGGTTTTATGTTTTGCTCTGATGCATGTATATTTGATTTGCTTCATGGAATCATTAGGCCTGTAGTTAAACAAGTATGTTGGTTAATAGTCAAATTGGGGGCAGTAATCTATATGCCACATAGGCAGGTATGTCTGTCACCTTTGTGCTTTCTGACCTTGGGTTTTCTCATGTTTCAAAGCGGTTTTTCAAAATGCGTGACTGTTTTCTTTGGCTGTTATCATTGGCTGAACATAAATATGGGTTGCCTGTGACCAAGCTAAATATTTGAGATATGAACTTAATTCAGAGGATGATTGTTTGATAAGACATAAAGTTTCACTAAATAATTGCCATGGGGTTGACCCAGAAGATACTACTTGATTAAGATAGTGTTATTAATCCCAGACAGGAAAGGGGAAAAATAAGGAATAGATAAGACTATTCCTGGCTGAGATTGCGTTACCTTCTCCAGTCCACGGAGCTGCTCTGAGCCTCTCTCAGACATTCCTCAGATGAGATAAAGTCTCTAGGAAACATAGAGAGCCAAAACGTGGCGGAGAGATAATTAATTAAAGTGTGAAAATTGAAAAAAAAAAAAAATCTTACTTACTTGCTCTGTTTAAATGGAAGGGCCTCCTTTGGGTCACAAAGGAGCACAGATGTCTACGGGACTCAAGAGCAGTTTTCCTTGTGTTGAAGTGTCCAGAAACGGGAAAGGATGAGCTACTGGTGGAGGCGGACAGGTGGACGACAGCGGCGACGGTGTTCGGGAGAAGCAGGAGGACGAGTGACATAACAGGACTCAGAGGTAAACTTCATACGAACACTAAAATACTGGGAGGGAGAAATAATGCTGTGATGAGCGCTACCCATCAGATCCGCCGCGGGGCGCTGTGGGGTCACAAGCCAGAGCAAGAGCTGCACGGTTTAATGGCGAGCAGGCATGCAGAGCAGCAGGTAAACACCGAGGAGAGAGAGAGAGAGAGAGAGACTCTGCAGCAGCCTGTAAGCGTCTCTTACCCGCAGGGCTGCACAGTACTATAGTGTAACACTCGTGGCTGAAGCAAGTGAATCGCTGTTTCCATGATCATGGCCGTTTGATTTCATATTCAACGGTCATTCATGTGGGGAGACACGTGTGTGTGGGGACAAAGGCAAGTGAGACAGTTGGGTTGAGACACTTTCATAAGCAGCAACAATCGAATCAGTAGTATTGCATTAAAGAACAAACTATTACAAAGCAACAGAGAAACCTGAACATGAGGTTTGTAATCGTTGTTTTGATTGTTTCTTCAAATGTTAATTTATTTATTTTTATGACTATTTGGACACATGAGTGGTACACGTGCAGACACAACACGGCCCTGCGTTGTAGCCACACCGGCTTTGCTCGGCTCACTGGCTCAACATGAATTCATGGGCTTATGAGGGGCTTAAGTTGATGACCAAGAGCATTTTTATATTTTTACAACTGTAATCTCCAGAAGTGCAGAGAGAGAGAGAGAGAGAGAGAGAGAGAGGGGGGATGGGGACATTTATTTATTTTAACATGCATTTTGTAGCCTTCCATGTATGTTGGTTTGTCACACGCAACCTGTGCACACATCAAGATATTCCTCACTGACATATGTTGTTTATTGACTAAGTTATTGACTAACTTTGTGTTCCTGGTTGTGTGTTTATTCACAATCCGTGTGCTATTTCTCCTGGGAGAACTCTCTCTACCGGTACATCTGTGCCCCGAAGATCATCCCAGTGAGGTAATCACGACTGGATGATCTCACCCAGGGTCCAAAATGAACAACAGCCAGTGGCAGATACATTTGACCATGAGGCAGGAAAAAAAAAATAACGCAGGGTGGTGGAGTATTAAAACAATTGCTTGGTCGGTAGATCTTTCCACCCTGGTAGGTAAAAAGACAGACACAATGCTAAAAGTGAATTGAGGACATCATCCTACCATCCTGTTACCTTGGCAGCTTCAAAGACATACACAAGAAATAGGTCAGCCTACACCTACAGAGAGATAGATAGATAAATAATATATATAATCTACATAAGCAGAGAGACACACATATCAATAGATAGACAGATAGATAGATGTTCAAATACAATAGATAGCTAAGGAGAGATCAGAGTGGGAGTGGCCAGAAATAAGAGGAGGTGGGTGTGGGGAACGAGCCTGGCAGCCCTCCTTCTCCATCCCCTCCTCCTCCTCAGTAGTCCCATCCCCTCCCCTTTCCCCTGCCTCGACGTCCACACTCTCTCTCTCTCTCTCTCTCTCTCTCTCTCTCTCTCTCTCTCTCTCTCTCTCTCTCTCTCTCTCTCACGCCCTGCCTCTCTCTTTCTACTCCCTCCAGAAATCTCTGACCACACATCTGACCACACAGGGAGCGTCATAAGTTGTTCCTCTGAAGCCTTTTTGTTGTTGTTCTCTCTCTCCTACTTTCCCCCGGGGCTCTTCTTTGAGGCACGGGGACCCTCGCGGTGTCGGGACTCTGGCGGACCCCGTCTGGATCGGGTCTAACTTTCTGAGGTCGAAGCTGTGGACTTTGGATCCTACTACAACTTACTGCTGCTGCTGCTGGTGGTGGTGGAGGGTGGGGGACCTCTTCTGAGAGCTAAAGGGGGAGTCGGCGGGAGTTCGTGGTGGTGGTGGTGGTGGTGGGGGGACGGGTTGTTAGGCGTGGGGAGAGGAGGGGGGGGGAGCGGTTGGCGGTGCTGGCGGCACTGTGAGTGAGTCTTTTTTTCTGTGTGGGAGCTTGCGTGCGCGCGTGCGTCGCCCCTAATGCCGGGCCAATGCCGCCGCCTTCGTTTTGAGATGAGCGTGAGTGGATTACCATGAAGGGAGGTCACCAAAAGCGAGGCTGCGGGTGTCAACACCTGTTCAGGAAAGTGCTCTCCAAGTGTGGCTGCTGTTACGCGTCACAAGCCCCAGGTATGTCAATCATCCGTCCAATTAGGACTTTTTTATGGTATGATTTCACTGGTGTTTAAGAAGAGGAGGTGGATGTGCAGGCTTATATACAAAAGACTTGTATACAAGCTTTATAGGAGGTTGAGTGTGTGTGTTTGCCAAATGTCTTGGTTTATCAAGAGTGTACATTGTTTACTTTTGCTGCCTATGTCCATGCTGGCATGATGAAGAGGATGTGAGTGGATGGATAGTGCTGGTCCAGGAAAATTTGCGGTCGTCTTGTAGTATAGTTCAACAGCTTATCGTTGACTGTTCCCATATCCCAGAGGACTCCACATCCTCTTTCTGCTTTCATGTGCTCACATCTTTAGTGTGGTTTTGTGGGCTGAAGTGGTTTATGGTTTAAAGTGGAGGGTGTTGTGTTATTACTCTACAATGCCGTCTGTGTATATATTTGCACTTGCATCTTTGAGTAAACAACTTAAGATAATATAAAATGTTCACTACTGCCCTTTCCATTGTCAAATATACCATATAACGGGTAATGCAAGTGTTCAATTGACTTCATAATACTGACTTAACTATGTCGCAATATGAATGCAGTGTCTTCAAGTTGGTTGGATAGACAGAGGAATGATCCACATGAACAACCAAAGACTAACCTGACTAACCCTAACCTCAATTGAATTTTAATGTCAACATGTAACGAGGAATCATCGCTTAATATATACACGATGTGCTTCAAGGCCCCAGAAACGGCAACGGCACCAGCCAACGGTCGGATCCCAGGTCCAAACAGACGTTTGGACCTGGGACGTCAAAGATAGACTCACATCTGGAAATTTGTCTCGGAATTTGCTTCGCTTAGATCATTGAGGCATGGATACGCTCTAGTCACTGAGTCATGCTCCCTGCATTCCTTTCCCCAAAAAGCTGAACAGACCCCCCCCCCCCCCCACCAACACACACACACACACACACACACACACACACACACACACACACACACACACACACACACACACACACACACACACACACACGCGCACACACCCCACCTCCACACACGCACACAGGCTTTTCCTTGGCAGTTCCTCTGGTCCTTTCTGTCTTTGTCTGTCTTTTAATAGTAGAAACACGATATGGGTCCCGATCGTAACAAAAAGAGTGCCTTTCAGCGTGGATATTATGGGCTGTTTTCCAACTCGTCAGTATCGGTCCAGTATGACATCATCTGCGTACTTTTATGCGTTTGTCTGACGTGCTGCTCCTGTGCGTGCGGCAGACAGCAGTTTCACAGACGGATTTCTTCTTTAATCTGTTCCACCACCACCAGAGTGCCATTACTGTGCTCAGTGATGGCGCACACACACACACACACTGCCTGCCTGCCTGCTCCAGCCTTTTAAATCCTCTGTTGTTCCAGTTGTTCAGCTTGTGATTATAACGGAACGCTCTGCTGGGGGGTTCCGGGGGGTGCTGAGGGACGCAGGCCCGGCAAGTACACGAGTGA
The DNA here is from genome assembly GCA_002895965.2 of Coryphaenoides rupestris. Classification (NCBI taxonomy): domain Eukaryota; kingdom Metazoa; phylum Chordata; class Actinopteri; order Gadiformes; family Macrouridae; genus Coryphaenoides; species Coryphaenoides rupestris. The sequence goes on along the minus strand of PIJE02002432.1, from coordinate 49,290 downwards.
AAGGTGTAAATGAAAGCAGCCGTTGTGTTTTTAGTGACATGTTTTTCATTGCATGTTTTTACACCTCGTGTATAAATAGGAGATCTCTGTGGCGCGGCCCGGTAATGAGTCCTGTTTTCAACTTCCTCGTGAGTGTGATCCGTTTGGCTTCTGCCTGCGATCCGTACGTGTGCTCTGCCCGAGACGGCACGTCGGCTTTCTGCACTCGCAATGGGAAGCACATCAAAGGAGGCCCATGCTCTAGAAGAGTGTCTTTCTGTCTTTCTGGAATATCTCCACCCCCCCCCAACCCCTCTGTCTCCATTTGGTGCAATGGTCCCGTAGCTGTTTATGAATACACAGAGTAAAATGGTCGCTGTGGAGAAAGTTCCTCCAGGACTCTCGCTGTCTCAACGCTCATTAATCACACAAGGACACTAGCCCTCTGTGACGGCCTGCAGTAGCCCAACGAGTGTGGGCGTGTGTGTGTGTGCGCGTGCGCCTTTGTGTGTGATGTCATCACAGAGAGTATTAATCTGGTTAGTAAAAAGGAGATGTGATATGAGCTGAGATATGTTTGACCGGGTTCTTCAGCGTGGACTGTATCTCGTGATATGTGCAGCTTAAAGGTGCTATATGTAACAGTGACACCGAGCGGTTGAAATGGGCACTGCAGCCCAAATTCACAATATTGCCGAGAGCTGTCACCTCCCCAGACTCAAACCTCTCACGTGTTGCCAGGTTAGGGACACTAAACGAAACCGAGTGCAAGACAAGCCGATTGTGCAATGTTCCATCCAGGCACGTTCAACTTCACACTGCACTTCCTTGTTTCCTCTGCAATACACATAGAAAGTGTGATGAACAGTTGTGGAGGAAATCCACAAGGACAGACATACATACATACATATATACATACATAGTCCTTCACATACATCCTTCCATTATACTTAGATGTTTAGCTAGTAACTATATACAGTACATATGTTTAGGTTGGGTAGAGTCTATTACAATCTCAGTTGATCCACTTTGTTTGCTTGATTTCATGGCTGCAGCACGCCGTTCTTGTGTGCCAATTAGGGGTTTTTTTCATATCTGGCAACGCGCAGTACTAGAGAATAGTGAATCACACAGACCAAAACAAAAACAGACGTTCCAGCAAGGAATGGAAATTTCAAAGGAGAACATACTGGCTCTGGCATTGTTGTCGGAGAGAAGCCAGTATTTCAACCTAAACCTAAATCTCTGATGGCATATCATGGTCATTTTATGATTTAATAGAGCACATTTAAGAGATAGCTTATGTTAGCCAGTTGTTTGTGAAGAGGCAGGGGATATGAGGATATATATCCAGTAAATCAGCAGTGATTGTGTCACCCTACCTTTACTCATGGTGTGCAATGAATGAATCGTCAAGATGATTCTTGACAAAGGTCGATTAAAAATAGTTGTGGAACGTGCGGTATTTTCCTGGAAAAACATTTCGACAGGAAGTGAAATGTCAGCTGAACCACAAGGCTATGACTTTATTTCAATGATGCTCATCAACCGGCTTCCATGGGCCGTGAACCCGGCACATACACTCGCGTACGAACCTCCAACCCGTCCAAACTCTGTGCACATACGTCTCCATGAAGTACAAACATGAAGTCATGCACGTTGGGGGGTGGGTGGGGGGGGGTGCGGGTTGTCAGGTTTAGGCCTATGGTGATGCAGTGGGCCGGTTGGACTATTTGAAGGAGTGTTCCCACAGCATCTAAATATGTCCCCCTGCCGCAGACCATGTAAGGGGTTAAGGGTTGTGAGGAGTGTTGGGTCACGGTGTCCAAAGTGCTCCGTTGCTTAGTTAAACAAGGCTTCTTTATACTATACTATACTACAACTGTGTTATGAAAATATCAGACTATAGCTGGCAATCACCTTCTCACGGCTCAAAAGAAACTAGAGTGTGTGTGTGTGTGTGTGTGTGTGTTTGAGAAAGAGCGGGAGAGCGTGTGTGTGTGTGTGTGTATGAGAGAGAGAGAGAGAGAGAGAGAGAGAGGAGAGAGACACACACACAACACACACATACCGTGTCCGTGTGTCCTTGCTTCCGTAGTCAGTTAAGGACACCATTTATACTGCAGAGGCTGATCCCTCACCAGCATGGTGGATCCATCCTAACCCTGTGTGTGTGTGTGCGTGTGTGTGGTGGCCCTACCAAAGGCATAATTTGCCCACATGAAGTCACGCAAACACAAACTTACTTGCGGGTCTGGCAGCTTAGGGCACTTTTTTCCATCTTCTATAATACTGCAGTCATCATATTGTTATATTAGTATTTGGTTTTAGGGAATAAAAGAACCATCACAAACACAATCTCACTCTCTCTCACTCTCTCACACTCTGTCTCTACACACACACGCCAACACACACACACACGCACACACACACGCACAGGATGCAGTCGCTCATGCACGTACGCTGCTGAGTGTGCATGTGGGTCCAGATGTCGCCTGGTGGGAGCAGGCTACAGGTTACATAAGCACCTCAAACACCATGAGATGATCAGGGACCGCCTGACCTGCTGCCACCCCCCCCCCCCCGCCCAACGCCATTAGATGCCATTAAGTCACTTCAGAGGAAATGTGTCTGTCTGTCTGTCTATCTGTATCCATTCATGTATGCTTGTGTGCGTGCGTGTGCATTTGTGTGTCCGTGTGTGGAAAATACTGCCATCACCACCTCCATCATCAGAAAGGGAGGTGTTGTGTACCTTTCTCCACCTCGCTGATTGTTAAAGACGCCGGGGGTTACGGTTGTTAAAAGCATATTTGTCACCCGGAGAGCAGCGGCAAAGCAAACGTGGCAGTCGGTTGTCGAGGCGACGGCGGACACATGCGTCGTTTGCCCGTTGTCGAGCGTCAGCACAAATGTAATGGGTTTCTATCTCGATGGAGCTGGAGATGGAAAATGGCTGCCGCTGCAGATTGCCGATGGCCCATTTTGGTGGTGGATGATCGCACAAGGGTGGGGGGGAAAGGGGTTTTGTTTCCTGGGGTTAGAGTTAAAACTCACAGTGCAACACAATGACTTAACGGGGTCAGAGGGGAGATGTGAAAAGGACATACAGTACATGTATGTCCCGCAGAGCCCCAGAGCCTAACGTGACCTGAGACCGTGTTGTCTGTCCGCTGTGTGCCATGCTGCCTCGTATTTGTGTGTGTGTGTGTATTGGTCACGCTCAAGCCTGCAGCGTGCTACGGTGCTCGTGTAACCGTGTAGAGCTCTTAATCTACGCATTTAGTTTCATTGCGTTTTGCTTTATTGACGACCATATGACTCAGTCATTCCGTCCCAGCCCCTCCATCACCTCCACCCTTACCTCTCCGCTCCCGTCCCCCCCCACTCTAAATCCACACAACCCTCGCCCACACACCGCCTCACCCTCACGCACACTCACTCGCCACCTCCACCCTCCACCACCCACGCCCCTCTAGGCTGTAATCCTCTTGATGTTTCTGCCCCTGCTTCCATCCACCCAGAGATGAGTTTGTGTCCACTCACGCGCAGGACAGCTGCAATGGCACACCGGCAGCGACCATCTCCTACATTAAGAGCGTTTTTATTTGTATTCACTTTTCTTTAAATATACCGTTGGTTTACGGTCCGACAAACATGGTCAAAAACCATATTAGCTACAGCAAAATATGAACGTGAGGACTCATCTCCACTGTGCCCGGGGCCACCATTGCTTAACATCGCAGATATTCGTAAGTTTGAACCAAGCGACCTAAAAGTTGGGTCTCCGTTGTACAGAAACTGCCTAACTGTCAAGTGGAGGTCTCCATGAAGGCCTAAATCTCCAACATATGTGCCTGGGTCTCTCGGGCTCACAAGAGGTTTTTGTGGTTATTATGATTACAGCTTACATAAAAAGTGCTGAAAAGGAACTTTCCCCCCCCCCCCCCCCCCCCTCCCCCAACCCCTTGAGAAGATTTACAAGATGTCACAGTTGTGTTTCCTGGAGGATTCAGTTTCATTGTGATCAGCAGAGTAGACGGGTAATGGTAGGGTACTCACTCGCAACATTGTGAATGAGCCTGCATGACCAGAGTCTCTTCTGCAGCACAGCTTTTATAGATTAGCCCATTCTGGCCTTGAGGCAAACGAGAGCACAAGGGGAAAGAAGACGAGAGGTTAATTTCTGTGCTTCATAATGGCCGTGCTGTCGGAGCCCCCAAATCCAGGAAGTGTTTGACTTGCTGCGTTTTGCGGACCTGATGCTTGTGCCGTTTAAATGCTACATTCATTACCCAACATTAAACTTAAGTGGTGGAACCGCAGACAAAACTGTTTGTTTCCACATCAGCAGGGCACCTTTGTTTTTCATTGCTTTTTTTTTGCTCTCTCTTGAAAAAATAAACCAAAAAACAAACTGGCACATTTTGTGTAATGCCGAACCTGAAAAAAGGGGGGGGGGCTAAGTTAACTGGGGTGGGGGGAATTCGAGGGGGGAAAATTTGGCACTTTAAAATGTATGCCGTAATCCCTCTACTCTTCTCTCCCTCTTCTTCCCTCCCTCTCTCTCCCCTCTCTCCCCCTCCCGCTCTCCCCCTCCCGCTCTCTCTCTATCTCTCTCCACCATCAGAGCCATACTCCGTGGCAGGCAATGGGGAGTGCAGCGCTAGTGCCTCAGTGGGCTCCATGGCTCACCAGGCCTCGGGTAGCTCCAGCCCCAGCTCCCTGCCCTCGCCGGGGGGGAGCCGGCGCCCGGTCAGTGCCCTCAAGAAGTGGCTCACCAACCCTGTCCGCAAGCTGAGCTTCGACCGGGGAGGAGGAGGAGCAGGAGGAGGAGGAGGAGGAGGAGGAGGAGGAGGTGGGAGAGGAGGAGGAGGAGGACTGGGGAAGAGTGACAAGCAGACCTCCAGGCTGGATGGGAAGCATCCTCCAGCCCTTCACCAGGGGCCAGCCGGGCCTCTGGAGAGACCGGGCAGCTACACGGTCCTCCCATCCACAGAAAGTGACACGGTGAGAAGAGAGAAAACCCTTTTTTTAAACCACTCAAACGGCTCTGAATGTTGTTTAGATGTCCTCCCCTCAATAGTCGGAGGTGACTACTAGAAGTACAAATACAAACTGATTACGTTAAAGGTGCTTATGCGTAAGAATCAGAAATTCCTTCTCATTACTGGCCCCTTTGGCCGGTAAGTGAACTGCAGCCTGCTGGAGTTCAGTACATTCAAAGCAATAACAATCATAAGCTAATGTTGGTTAATTCAATTAGTTACGTTATGATAGAACAGACATTTTCGGTTTCATTGTTTTAAGTGAAGTGACACCGTGTTCATATATTGGCATTCAAAGTGATTTATGCATGTGCAAATCCTACACTTCAAGGGGTGTGTTGTGTACCATTCGTATATATATATTTATTGTAATGGGCTCTGTTCTGTGTGGCGTGTCCAGGATGGGACTGATGGTCTGCTGAGTCCCACGGGTCTCTCTCCATTCCGCCTGGCCTCCCCAAGCGCCCCGGGTGGCCTTACTCAGGAGGGAGACGCACACAGTCTGGTACGCCTGACGTGCTTTCTGTCTGTCTTACCTTCTTTCTCTCTGTCTGACTTTCTTTCTGTCTGTCTTACCTTCTTTCTCTCTGTCTGACTTTCTTTCTCTCTGTCTTACTTTCTTTCTCTCTGTCTTTCTTTCGTCCTTTGTTTCGTCCTTTCAGTCATGCTGGCTTGTGGTTTGTTAGTCACTTTATTTCTGTCTATATTTATTCTTTGTCTCTTTCTTGCGTTCTTTTTATTTATTGTCTTTATTAAAATCTTTGTCTTTGTCTGTCTGCATCTGTATTTTGTTCTTTCTCTTTTGAAATGTCCAAACTATCATCTGTCAATGCTGTGTAATGCTATGCAACACGCAGAATTACCTTTTAACATATAAAGCAAATTGAATGAAGGGGGAGACGTACAGATGGACAAGATAGTGCCGGGAAGGTGAATGGTATTCGAGCAGAGGAGGTTGGCCAACAAAGCGCGGAGCGACCTCCACATGACGTTTAAATTAAAGAAAGGTATTTCCCAGCTCGGCTTTAGGGACTTTTTTTTTGGCAGCGATTTTGGGGAACCAATTTCAGCAGCATAGCCCACGGCGCGAAATCCCCTGCCCCAGGATGTAATCAACTGCCTGCTAACAAATGTATATATCGATAAAAAAAATCACTAGAACTGCTCATAAAGTGAAGCATTCGTGCTCACTCACTGATTTGTCCACACTGACATGGTGCTGCTCTCGAAAAGCACAGAGTGTTGTGTAATCAATCCTGTGGCTCGTTCTCCAGACAGCATCTGGAAGTGATCACGCTGCCAAGAAGTCAAACAGGCTGGCTGAAAACAGGGTCAGAACCGGGGGAGGGCTGGGTGGGTTGGGGGAGGGGAGGGGCCCGGGTGCGGGGGGTTGGAGGGGAGGCGGGGGGGGGGGGGGGACGGACGCTAAACTTGGAACATGTGAAGGAGTGGTCTGACTCTGGGGGAGGAAGGCAATCGCGGATCATCGCAAAACATCACCTAGAGCTACGATGTTGGAAACGCATTATTAGTCGGCCCCACTACGCAACATGGAAACGGTCCTTGATCGGTTGATCGGTGCAGAATCCGGGGCGCAGAGATGGACCCCAACCTCCCAATACCTCTGTCTCTAGTTCAGCCAGCAATTGCCGTTTTTGCGTCGCCTATCATTACGTATCAATGATCGATCAACCATGATTGGTTCTGATTGATTGATTCTCTGGCCACAAACTTCTGCACATGCATAAGACCTTATGCAATCATCAAAAAGACATGCTTCGTGCAGGCGTTCGTCATCATGAAAGCACATTTTGCAGTGGCGGAGGGTCCTAAAATAACCTATTAAATAGACTCCGATACCCATGAGTGGATCAACATGTTCTACTAATGAACTTCATCCACAGCATCCACTCTCCCACATGCGTGCTCATGGCTCTAGGGTGGCTTGTGATTTGGAGTGGCTCTACAGGCTAGCCTGCAAAAGAGGGGGGGAGGGGAGGGGAAAGAGGGGGTGGATAAATAAAGTATTTCCTTAATGGTTGTCTCGTCAGCGCTATACCCACAAGTTCTTCCCCCCTTCCTCCCGGTTTCTTCCCCCCTTCCTCCCGGTTTCCATGGCGGTCTGCGTTGCGGTGCGGGAGACGACAGCGGCGATTACTCATTATTAACATGTCTGGCTGTCAGACTTCACTGAGCTCAGCGGTCAGACAGCCATGCTAAACTTAAGCCCTGCATCGGCGTCCAATACAGGGGGGCCCCTTTGGAGAGGGGGTGGGGGGGGCCCCGGGGACCGATGCTGCTTCCTATTCTCCTTCTTCTTCTTTTCCTTCTTCCCACGTCCACGGGACCCCAGCTTTCCACTGCGGTTCGGCTGACGTTCCTATGCGGTGACATCATCTCTGTGTATAAAGCGTCGTGCCCTGGTAGCCTGATAGGCTGGGGCGGCAGTAGCTCAGGAGGTAAGAGCGGTTGTCTGGCAACCCGAAGGTTGCTAGTTCGATCCCTGGGCTCCGTGTCAAGGTGTCCCTGAGCAAGACACCACCTAACCCTAACTGCTCCTGACGTGTTGGTTGTTAACTTACATGGTTGACACCCGCCATTGGTGTATGAATGGGTGAATGTGAGGCAATACTGTAAAGCGCTTTGGATAAAAGCGATATACAAATGCAATCCATTTACCAATGTTTCTCTGGCTCTTAGCAGGGCAGCCAGTCCCGCTGCACCGCTCCCCTGGATGAGGGCAGCCTGACCGACGACTCCAGCAGCCAGTGGTCGGCCTCGCTGGACACTGAAGAGGACCGAAAGGTTGCCTTGGAGAAAAGCATGTAAGGTGTTCGCCTCTGCTTGAACTCCCCGTCAACTGCCAATTTCTCGTGTGTGTGTGTGTGTGTGTGTGTGTGTGTGTGTGTGTGTGTGTGTGTGTGTGTGTGTGTGTGTGTGTGTGTGTGTGTGTGTGTGTGTGTGTGTGTGTGTGTGTGTGTGTGTGTGTGTTAAAAGGCAGTGAATCCACGTAAGCTTCATCCATTGTTCTCATGAGCAATGTATCACCCGCCTGTCTCTCTCTCTTTCATAACATCAGTTATGTGCTTACGGAGCTCGTGGAGACAGAGAAGTCATATGTGGAGGATCTGGGGCTCATTGTAGAGGTGAGCGACACATTCTGTAAATGATGTACATTTTGGAATTAGTCGAACAAAGAAAGTTCATCATACTGTTTGTGTGTGTGTGTATGTGTGTGCGCGTGCGTGTGTGTGTGTGTGTGTGTGTGTGTGTGTGTGAATGCATGTGCACAGGGCTACATGGGCACGATGGCCAGCCAGGGTGTTCCTGAGGACATGAAAGGGAAGGAGAAGATAGTGTTTGGGAACATCCACCAGATCTACGACTGGCACAAAGAGTGAGTTCCACTGTCTGCCCCCCCCCCCTCTGATCTGGCCCACACACTCTTTCTAGCCCCTCAAGTTTATTGTACTTAATGTGTGTGCGTGCGTCTGTGTGTGTGTGTGTGTGTCTCCCAAAAGCTACCTTTTGGGAGAGTTGGAGAAATGCGCAGAGGAACCCGACCGACTGGCCAGCCTCTTCATCAAACACGTGAGTCCCGCCCCCACCCCTCCGCTCCTCCTTCCCCCGGGGGGGGGCGTACACATGGAACGTTTCTTTTGGTGTTTTTTATCTGGATTTCCAGTTCTGACGAACCGTAACCTCCACATAAACCCGGGCTCCTCGCCCAGCTGCCTTGCAGATGGGAAAAATAATATATCTGATCTGGGTTTTATTAAATCAAAGGACATTGTGGTGCAAAGTCATGCATCGCAGACAGCTGGCCGGCAACACGAGTGTCTCATTAGAACACAAACGCCGCAAAGATGAATGGAGACGTTCCACATGCATGCAGATCCTATCACCGTCTGCGTCTGATGTGGATCTCCGTACATCAGGTCACATGATGTTATGTATCGCCACGCATCACTCCAAACAGTGCAAATGAAGGAGGAGCTAGCTGTGTGTGTGTGTGTGTGTGATTCGAGGCCCCGCCCAGCGCCAGATCGTCTCACCTCATTGGACGCTCTGATGTTCTGGAGCTGGAGCACTTGATGAGCCTCAGTTCATCACCAGGTGGCGAGGAAGAGAGAGAAGAGAGAGAAACTTCACCGTTCCTCCTTCTTGTTGTGTAAACATGCATACACATAACACAAAGGCGTGAATGCGTCCACGAAGAAAAAGGTTATATTATATAAGGTACAAGATGTAATGGCGACCGTGTCATGTTAACACAAACGACATGTCCACTCCACATCATGTGTTCCAGAGTAAAAGTCTTTGTCAAGTCTTTGAGGACCCACTGTAACTTCTGATTGGTTCAGAGTCTGAGGGAGAGAGAGCGTGAACGATAGAGCAAGAGAGAGGGAGAGAACTTCACTTTATTCGATCTGTCTGCCTATCTCTCTTGTTTGTCACACATAAACACACTTGGACGAAAGTCACATGATCTCTCTGTCTCTCTGTCTCTGTCTCTGTCTCTCTCTCTGTCTCTCTCGCTCTGTGTCTCTCTGTCTGTCTCTCTCTGTCTCTGTCTTGATCTCTCTCTGTCTCTGTCTCTCCCCCCCCCATGCTGTGTGCAGGAGCGTCGTCTCCATATGTACGTGGTGTACTGCCAGAACAAGCCCAAGTCGGAGCACATTGTGTCCGAGTACATCGAGAGCTACTTTGAGGTGAGCCACCGCCTGGCGTCATGGGGAGAAGTGGCGACATCACCGCACCACCGGGGGCGACGTCACGGCAGCTCCGGTGCTCTTCGTTCTTCTTCTTCTTCTTCTTTAGTCTTCGGTGTTTGGACCGTACTGATGGCCTGTCCTCCCGTCTCCCGTTGTTTCAGGAGCTCAGGCAACAGCTGGGCCACAGACTGCAGCTGAACGACCTGCTCATCAAACCCGTGCAGAGGATCATGAAGTATCAGCTCCTGCTTAAGGTATGAGACACGGTGGTGGACGACCGTCACTTATAGCATGTTCTGGATGCTAATGCTCTCTCCTGATTGGTTGGCAGGTGTACGTTAAAACCGTGTTAAAAATGCACACGTAGTTTGGTTAAAGTTTAATCGATTTAATCGGCGACATTAAAGAGCATAGCTGTCTAAGCTTACTGGTTATCAATTTCGGAAATCAAAGCCGAGTTATCACTTAACAACCGGGAAGAAAACCACATATATTTAGCTTTCAATCTATTTGGAGAATAGAACAATTTTGAAGAATGGGATTAAATTACTTGTAAGGAGTTACGACGATGGAGTCATAACCTTCGCTTTGCTCACCCCATTGTAATGCACACCGTGTCTAACCTGCATCGTTGTTAAAGGGACTCGAGTTATTCCTCGCCATGACAACGGGAAGCTCTTGCTTCATAACCTTTCGGTTTTGAGTGCAAAAAGGTTCACCGTGAACATACCATTTCACATGGTTTAAGCGATATAATCAACTTGTAGGTGTACATTACATGGTTTTAAGGCACATCCTTTTTCCACGCTGTGCCTATAAACGGATGATGCCATAAAATGGATTGGATAAGGGATAGTGATTATCCCTTACATATAACCACACCAAACTCCAATGTGTGTGTGTGTGTGTGCATGTGCGTGTGTGTGTGTGTGTGTGTATATGATAGTGTGTGGTTGTATTTGTGCGGATGTGCGTGCGGGGGGCGGGGGCGGGGGTGGATGTGGATGTGGATGTCTGTTTGGAATGTGTATGTCGGTAATATCCATGGTAACCCGGGTGTATGCCATCCATTAGCACCTAACCTGCCACACATTGAAGCGAGCGTCTCTTGTCTGATTGTTGTGCTCCCAGGACTTCCTGAAGTACTACAACAAAGCAGGACGGGACATTGTTGACTTGGAGGTAAGAGATCCTGCACATTTATCCTGTTATTGTTCACCATGTGGTCACAATAACTGTACGACAGCCAGGGGTGCCAGAGGTTTGGTCATCATCGCAGACACTTCACTACACACGTGTGTCGATGGATGCCACATTTTACCGTCTGCTTGCTCCTCGGCAGAGAGCGGTGGAGGTGATGTGTTTCGTGCCGAAGCGTTGCAATGACATGATGAATGTGGGCCGGCTCCAAGGGTTTGAGGTGAGCTAACGCCTGAATCCGCAAACGTGAATCATTCCTCCGACAGCGATTGTTTGTTCCTTTCTTTTAGTCCCTCTGACAAACAAACAAATCACAGGCATCGTGAACCTGTAACTGAAAACACACTCTCCCTGTTGCAGGGGAAAATAACCGCCCAGGGGAAGTTGCTCCAGCAGGACACCTTCTCCGTGAGTGAGCAGGAGAACAACATCCTGTCCAGAGGCAGGGAGAGGCGGGTCTTCCTGTTTGAGCAGCTGGTTATCTTCAGTGAACCCATCGACAAGAAGAAGGGCTTCTCTCTGCCGGGGTACACGTTTAAAACCAGCATCAAGGTGCAAACAACTTTTTTTATTGTGTATGTGTATGTGTATGTGTGATGCATGTAACATCAGGAGGGTTGTATAGGATCGTATGGGTTTAGCATAGTGTGTGTGAGGTATTATAGTATTATAATATAGTTGTCGTGAGAACTTAAGCAGCCAGTGTTTGGTGTTCCAGAAAGTGTGTATTTAAAAATGTTTAAATTAAGTTTTCATATGGCTGCCACATTGAGATACAGGTCAGTTGTCTGGGCGTGGAAAAGTCTTTTTTTAAATAAAGGTTGAATATGGCCACTACACCAGGATGCAGGTCAGTTGTCTGGGGTGCAGAAGTGTTTTTTTTTAAGGCAATTTTAATGCGGCCACCACACTGTGATGCAGGTCAGTTGGCTGGGTGTGGAAAAAGGCTTTTTATAAATAAAGTTTTAATATGGCCGCTACACCAGGATGCAGGTCAGTTGTCTGGGCGTGGAGAAGTGTCTTTTTGTTTTGGTTTTTTTGAATAAAGTTTGAATGTGACCCCTCCCCCACCCCCGCAGGTGAGCTGCCTGGGCGTGGAGCGGCACGGGGAGGAGGACCCGCGGGTGCTGGTGCTGACGTCGCGGCGGACCGACGGCAGCGTGGTGCGCTTCGTCATGCAGGCGGCGTCGCCCGAGAAGCAGCAGGCCTGGCTCGGCGACGTGGTGCAGATCCTGGAGTCCCAGAGGAACTTCCTCAACGGTAGGCACTACCTAGCACTCCCCTGTCCCCCACCACTGGAGGATAATAATCATAATAATAATTATAATAACAATAATATGTTCTCTTGTTCTCCACTTTCTAGATACTCATACTAACTCTGTAAAGACAGAGACAGGTACAAGAGTAAAACACAAACACATATCACAATAAAATATTTATTTGTTGCGTTGGAGGGTTAGACGTTAAAAGCCATTTTAATACTCTTTAATACTCTTTTAATAGCCTTTTGAATGGTGGTTTTCACTGAGAAAGGTAGAGCCCCGGATGTATTTAGGTAGGGAGTTCCAGGGGGGATTCCAGGGTGATTGGATGATGATGATGATGGATGATTATTAAGCTTTAGACGAATTTTGCAGTGAATTCATCTCCTCTCCTCTCCTCTTCTCCTCCACTTCTCCCTCTCCCAGCCCTACAGTCTCCCATCGAGTACCAGCGGCGTGAGAGCAAGTCTAACAGCCTGGGCCGAGCCATGCGGGGCCTGGACGCCGCCATGGCCCCCGGTCTGCGGCCGCACTCCTCCGCCTCCATGGACCGCAACCACCTGCCCTCGCTGCGCTTCTACAACACCTCCATGCCCTCGCTGCACCAGGCGGCCTCCGAGGCCACCAGGAAGGTCTGCCCCCCCCCCCCCCCCCCCCTTGTGTGCGCTCTGCTGTCTCTCTCTCTATGAAGTTAGTTTATGTCTCTCTCTCTCCTTATCTCCCTCCTAAGGTTTCAGCCCCCAGTTGTCTGCCAGAGCGTCCGACCAGACATCCGCTGTCTGTCCCTCAGCAGAGGGCCGCTTTGTGTCCAGAGATGACCCCCGGCCCCAGGATCTCTAACGGCCTGCCCCCCCTCCTTCAGCACGGCATGCAGGTACTGTCCGCCCCGGATAAGCCCTAGTGACTATTCAGTATTCACACCATGTCTCTTTCAGCTCTGTGGTTTGACAGAATGATAAAAGACGGTCGATCATCGCATGTGATGTCATGGCTTAATGCATTGAGAACAGGACAACTAATATGACAAATACATGTATTGGTTTGTACTAATAGTACTGTATACTGAATACTAGCGGCGGGAAAGTCTACTCGTGGCTCGTGGTGTTCGACTCAGCAGGACTACCACTACTACTAATAAATATAATGGTGATGGAGTACCGTGCGGCCAAAACACCAACCGTTGCTGCGCTGTTGACACACAGAGACACACACAGTGCTCCTGCTCCTGCTAAACCCTTGTTTGATATCAGCGGCAGCTCCGGCCAAGGAGCCAGGCGGGTTGCCATGGTCATGAATAATGAGGAGGAAATGCCTTTGGAAGTACTCTTTGTTCGCCTTGCAAAATATCCTGTTGTTTCTGGTAGGGGGGGGGTGGAGGTGAGGGGTGAGGGGAGAGATCAGCTCCACCAATATGGTAGAGCTGATTCCCCCCCCCCCCCCCCACACCTACCCTTCCTAGCCTCATACGGACATAGAGCGGGTGGGAGTCAGAACCCTGCCAGAATGGAGACCCGCAACTTAGAGCCGGTCACCTGCTGCCTGCGTCTTGTTTACTCCCGGCTGCCCTGGTAGTCAGGAGGGAGGGGGAGGGAGGGAGGGGGGGGGGGGGGGGGGGGGCTCTTGGGACCGTGGTCTTACTAAACTTATCATTGGCCGACTCACTTCCAGACACAAATACTGTCTGAGTCCTCTGCTGCATGGGAAGTCGAGCTTCCAGCCTGCAGTCGGACAGGGTCTAGACGGCGTCTGTCTCCACTTGGACACACATCAGTTTTGCAGGATTTTGTCTGTCTGTGTGTCGGTCTGTCTGTCTGTGTGTGTGTGGGTGCGTGTGTGAGTGCGTGTGTGTGTGTGTGTGCGCGCGTTTGTGTGTGTTACTTCTTTAGTATTTCACAACATTATGATCACATGCCGCCACGTTGTGCACGTCGTTTCCACCGTGGTCGGTCCCATAACATGTGAATGTGTAAGCCGAGTGTGTCACAGCGTATCATCTAACAAACAGCTGTTTATGTTGACATCATCTTCCAGGCAACGGATGACGCGTGTGCTTCTGTGTATTTATAGGCGCTGACCTGCAGCTCGGCCGAGACCCCCCCTCCGGCCCGCCAGCACCCTGCCGCCGCCGCAGCAGCAGCAGCAACGCCTGCCCAAGCCAGCCTGGGTCAGCTGACTGAGAGCGACCAATAGCGCGGTGGCTTGTGAATACATTTTAATATTGTAGAGTCACACGGTGGAGGGGGGGGGGGGCGGGGTGGTAGCGGGGTTGTTCTTCCTACTCCTCCTATGAACAATCTTCCTGTCATGCAACACACACACACACACACACACCCCACCACCTGTCTATGTACTGTGTATATAATATAATAATCACGTCTTCTTTCTTTCGTTCGAGGTGGCTTCATGGCTTTTCTTTTCTCCACGTCGTATGCTGTAACGAGGGACCACGCTTATAACGTTGTGTGTGTGTGTGTGTGTGTGTGTGTGTGTGTGTGTGTGTGTGTGTGTGTGTGTGTGTGTATGTTTTATTCAGCGAGTGTACAATGACGGGACAGATATAAATAGGCACGTGTCTGCATGGCGGAGCCTCCTGTGCTGGCCTCGCTCCGTTGTGTCCGCGTCGCCACGGTGACGCCCCTCGCGGTGACGCCCCTCGCCGGCGGGCAAAACGTAACGAAAGATTTACTGTACGTTTCGGGGGCCAAACGGTGGGAGCTGAGTGAAGTGTATTCTTCGGCCACACACACACACACACACACAATGAATTTGTGTTGGATACGAGTTCCCTTATATGAGGAACTATTTTAGCCTGGCCATTGTTCCGGTGTTATCTGACGAAAGCACACTCGCACCCTGAAGACAAAGCATGAGCAGTAATGCGGTGGGGAGGGGGCGGGTAGCGGGGGGAGAGCGGGCTATTGGAGAGGTGCCCGTCTCCCTCCGCCATGTTCCGTGGGATCCGAGCAACAAGCGTGTGCTTCATGAATTATGGTGTTTTTCTTATACAAAAAAAAAAGGAAATAAAAAAAAAGATGAGGAACAAGGAAGAGGGGAGAGTCGTTTGTGTTGTGTTACGGTTCCCTATTTGTGGCATAAGATGAAACAAAGTTAAATCAAAAATATCTTATAAAACATTTTTTATTCTCGCCAAGAGGGAACACATTTTGCCCAGATTGTCTCCTGGATCCTGTTATTGGCCACGTGTACCAGATGGGGATGTGTGCGGCTGGGGGCACCTGGGGTGACCGGCCTGCTGTCGTAGTGTGACGACGAAGGGTGACAGGAAGAGGTGGAGTCACAGGCAGGTATGCTGGGCTGAGGCTCACGTGTTCATGTGCTTGTATGCACTGACCTCTGGTGTCGAAATGTGGCAAATGATTTTATAAACGTAAAATAATAGAACTGCTGGCACACTAGGCCTACAAAATACAAGCTATGTATAGGGCTATATTATAAATACTATGAATTTGATCATATATGATCATACAATCAATAATATGAATATGATTATGGCTAGATATACTGCATACACATACAATGTTTGTTTTCTTTATAAAAGCGGAAGCATTTAAAATCCTTCCACATTTTTACAAGACATAAGACCTTTTGGGGAACTCAAATCAATATACGGCTACAAAACAATCTGTCTCAGTGTTAGAGATTTTAATATGACAAATACTTCAATTATAAGGAGTAAACAATGAGGCAGGTCTCGGGTTAAGTTCATATTATTCATTCAAGGGTGAAGCAGGCAAACTACATGAAGTGTTTGATCAAGCCTAGATACTGCGATCGAGAAAGCCCGGTATCAAACGTTTGACCATCGGAACACACAACTCTACAAAGGCATCGCATGACGTGGTGTTTTGGAAAATTAAAATAGCATCCATCTAAAGTGTGGGATTTGGCCTCCCCACAAAGCTGACATCACATGGCATATTGCTGCAGAAAGAAAGTCAAATACCATAGCAAATAGCTAGCGTCAAAGTAGGCCTAATTCCTCAAAATATATAAATACATACATACGTGAATGACAACACATTTACAAAAAAAATGATCAGTTTATTCTTTTGTTTTGGGAAACACGTGAAGGCTAGACATGGACCTTTTGACAGAAGCGACGGCTATAAAACAGGTATGTCTGGTATGTGTGTTGGCAGCCACTCCTTAATCACCTTCTCTATCTCCCTCGGCTTTGCTCTATTCTGTCCCAGTCCAACCTGAGAAGCCTTTATCTCACTCATGACACTTGAGTCACTCAACACCATACGCCCATCCTCTGTCCTTTTTTTTTTTTTCTTCAAAACAAATAATTATATACATGCACTTTGGTCGAGCAACATTTTTCTCTTTCGCGAATAACCCGTCTGGCGTGCACGGACAGAGCCACTCCTCTTCGTAAATGCTCGGTAAATGATAAACCGTGGAGGGGCCGGGGACACACAGTGCACGACAAGGACAGAGTGAAGGTGGCTCTGGATCAGGTAAAAGAGGGGCCCAGTCCAGCTGCGCGGCTTCCAAACGCTCTCCTCTGCAGCACCCAAAACACCCACTCGTAGAAAACACTAAGGATTCTGGGTGATAGGCAGCAGAACCAGAACCCAAAATATAACAATCATAATATGAACATACCAATGACAAAAACTCCCTGGGCCATCAGTTTAGGTTTTGGCACGGCCAGTCTTGGAGCCGGGGTACCACCCATTAAAAGTTTGTGAGTGTGTGTGTGTGTCCTCACTCAGTTGGCATTGTGGGGGAAAGAAAGGGAATCTATGCAGGATTGACAGGATTGTCACTGAATTGGAAGAGGGTCTCTGGTCCTCACGAATAGTTTCCATTCTGAAATGTGGCTTCTATTAGCTGGCCCACGCCACTCTGTCTTGATAGTGCAACTCTGATTCACACATTCTCTTCAATGTTGTGAAAAGGGTTCGGGTTCTTTTCTTCTCCCGATTCTATGACACAATGTCCCGATCCACCGGTGTGTTAAGCTTCTGGGTTTTTTTGTTCCTTTTTTTTTTTTCTTTTTTTTTTTTTTTTTTTTTAAAAAGATCTTGGTCTTGTGGAAATACTGACTCAGGAGCGTTTAGCCACATGAGACTTGAGGCACAAAATGCTAATTCCAACCATAAATAAATAGCTAAATAATAGAACATTTTAAATATTGAATTTCAATATCCAAAAAATTACTGACGATAAAAGATATTTGTTCACAAAATGATATGTTCAAATTCTTACCATTGTTTTGTTTTTTTATCTTTTAGTTTCCCTCTGGGAGCTGCATTTCCTTATGAGTCCTGTGAATGAATTTAAAAGGACTTATGCTTTTTATAGACTGTATTTATTTTTTTAAAGCAGTGCCCCTGTGTCTTGTAAGGGCTTATCCAATGAAACTGCTCTGATCGCATGACGTCAATCGCTCCAAGGTGATGAAGGTCAGGCTATTGGCCAGGGGAGGGGAGGGGGCGGGGTTGCAGGAGTTGTTCAGTGAATCAGTGAATTCTGAACCGACAGCACCCACGGAAACTTCTTTGGCAACTCAGGAAGCGTAGGGGTCTTGCTTGATGGATGGACTGATGATAAAGCAAGGTGGGGGGGGGGGCGAGGAGGAGAAGGGGAAGACTAGTTGTGGGTCAAGCACTGGAAACGGTTCTTGAAGTACAGCAGGCCATTCTTGGTGTGTGTGGCGTCCGAGGACGCCGGAGGGTAGCGGAACTTGGCGTATGTCTTGTCGCTCTCCGATTGGCTGACCCAGGGGAGTTTGAGCTTGGTGGCGTGATTGACGATGACGTCGTCGCAGGAGCCCACGTGGAGGGAGCCGAGGCCGTCGATGAAGAACTCTGCAAAGAAAGGTGTGAGATACAAATAAGCCTATTTGAACGTGTACTGTGGTAACTTTTCACTGCAGCCATTTACTGTTGTTAAAAAATATATGGAAAAACACAAAAAAAACATCCAGCAGACATTTTCTCTTTAAAATCAATTTGTCATTTGGAGAAAAATCCACAGAAAAAAGGCAAGTAATTGCGTCAGAGATAAAGTTACATAGTGCAGGCCTAAGGAATATTTGGTCTCGTGTAATCGTCACATACTGTATATATAAATGCTATGAGCTGGACTCACCCAGGTGAGCTACCCGGGCCAGGCGTGGGTCAAAGCCCACCTGCTGGACCTTCTCGGTGCGAGCCAGGAAGAAGTTGATGACCCCGTCGGTGACCACGCAGTTGGGGAAGCCCTGGATGACGTGGTGGAACCCCCTCCTCATGTGCAGGCAGTCGCCGTCGTCCTCCCCGGGCTCGATGGATATGGTTTGCCTGTAGGTGGCCGTGTACCCGGTGACCTCACGCACCGCACCCCCCACCTAAACACCAAGCACACCACCAACATCATCAACAACACTGCCGGGCCAAAGTGAATGTACATGTGCAGTGTTCATTCACGTCAACATGAACGCCTGATTTCTATGTTTGGAATTTAATTCTCCTCACACCCCCTGCAGCACTTTGAGACTGCATGAGACTAATGCTTGACATTTAACTGCCCTTTTTGAGACATTTCCTGTGGTCTGTAATCTGACACGTGTTGACAGTCCACACAGTCACACAGTGGCAGGAAGCAAGATGGAATGTCCATAAATGGGGGGTGTGGTTGCATGTTGGTACTGACTGCATGGGCCTACTGCACAATGAATTGATAGGATATCCAAGGATATATACTGTAGGTCAAAACAAACAACATTCTAGTGGTGTTCATTCTAATGTCTCAGGCGTGAGAGTTGTTGGATTTTCCCTCACCAGGTCCAGAGTGGTTCGCTCCAACACATCCACCAGCTTCTCCAGCTTGGTATTGGCCGTGAAGATGAAGTCGTCATCCACCCACAGCACGTACTTGGTGGTCACCTGGGATACGGCCAGGTTCCGTCCCGCGAACCAACCCTGAAAACACACAGCACGGCTTAACGTTAACCCCGCTCACTGCTCTGACAACACGGAGATGCTACAGTGTAAACAGCAATGTATTTGAATATGTATTTGAATATGTATTATCCATTGTGGTTTTTAACAATGCCGCGATGCCAATGTACCTTTCCGAAGGGCATGATGTAATGCTCGATGTCGGGACCGGAGACCGTCTTGGGGTTCTGGCTGTCGTCAGCGATCACGATTGTCACGGTCGGGTAGAATCTTCTCACGCTGTCGATGAGGTCTTGAAGCTTATCGTACCGCAGGAAGGTTTTGGTAGCTATGGTGACAAGGGCGCTGATGTTGTATTCTATGGAGGAGAGCAGAGGACCAAAAAGGTAAATACACAAAAAAATGCAATAAAATAAAGCATCTATCTATCTGTCTGTGTGTCTGTGTGTGTGTGTACACTAATGACCTCCTTTCGGTCCGGTGTTGTAAAGTTTGGGCGTTGCTCCGTGACGTATCTTGACGATAAACACTGCTTGATGTCCTTCTGTTTCAAGTTGCACTGCAACAACACAAATTCAAATTCAACATTTGACCATTTTATACAAATCAACAGGATACTTTCAATGACCATGACAAAGGCCCACCTGTGTCTGCCGTGCTGGGGTGAAAGAGAGTATTGGTGTAGGTGACAAACTGCAGCTGGCGGTTCAGGTTTGGCAAGAGATTACTGGATACGGTCATGTGCATCTCTCCATCACCTTTGACCTTTACCCCCTCGACCTCAGCTGCCACATTCAGCGTTCCCAAAGTGGCAGTGATGTTCACCTGCACCAGATGAGTGGTGGCCATTGAAAAGAGTTTTAGTATTGCTAGGAAAATGTACATTTCACAAAACGTCATTACATTGAAACGAAAAATCATGAAACTAAATATAACTAATAAAATAAGTTAAACTTACCGAGTAACTTTCTTTATGGATGTCTTGTAAGGCCAAACCTGAAAAAAGGGAACAAAATTAAATAAAATGTTGACGGCCTTTTCCTCATTGTTCCAGCAAACACATCTCTTCTCTATGGTTCATTTGAGAATGCATTCCAAATGTCTTGCTCGGACCTGATAGGCCTTGATTAAATATGACCATATCAAGACCATGAACATGATCGCTTACATCAACAACAGCAAGTCAAATCCAGTACTCTCTACCTCTCCTCTCCTATATACACAAGCTATAATCCAAGACATACCTGGAATGAGGATGGTCTTCAAGGGCCGCACCTCCACACCCTGGGTGGGATACTGCAGGGGGTTGTTGGCCTCCGCGATCACAAGCACGTCTACAGGGCTCTGAGACCTGCAGGGAGGACATGGAGTACATGCAGTGATCTGGGGCACATCTCTCAGGTAAAAGTCCAATTCCCTGTTCCCTCTGTTTATCATAAGAGGGAACAAGCAGACACATTCCGGCGACGCCTGACATGACTTCCAGGGGAAGTATATATTTATTGTGGGCTAGATGGATGTTAAAACAAACAAAGAAACACACTGACATCTTCCGTTACATGTTATCCACGCTGTCCTATTATCTTTACCTATACTGTCCTGAGTCTACTGTCTAGTGTCTTAAAAGGCAATAGACAAATTACGATCACAGGGATTATAGAGGTTATACTCAAATCAAAATCATGATTGGACGGACCGTGTTACGCCATGCGTAACCGACCTCATCTGGAAGCTCTGGTACTCCTTGGCTCTCCTCTCCTTCATCTCGTCCAGCTCAGAGGCCCTGAAGGCGGTATGCAGGGAGTGGGCCGACACCCGGGGGAACAGGAGCTGGGAGAAGGGCAGGTTGACACCTGCACTGTTTCCCTCGCACACGCACCCATTACGCGCTAACAGGCTGACCCCCAGAGACACAAATAAGAGGAAATCAATTATTGCCACTGTTCATAAGCTGCCACCGACTACAGGGAGAACAACTTGTACCTGGCGACGCCTTCCCTCACGCGATAGGGGATGTTTCCAAATCTGTGGTCTCCTTCTGGGAGTCTATCCTCCAGGTGCTTCTCTAATATGGCGCCAGGATTCTGAGACACGTCCACGGTGGTGTAGGCCCGCGTGGGCCAGGAGTGCAGCAGAGCCAACACCAGAACTACAGACACCAAGATGGCTAGCAACACTGTCCTCCGCAGAGAGCGCATCCTAAATCCTAATGCACGGTACAGAAGGGGAAAGGAGGGGGTTATTCTCCCATGGTGGACCCATCGTGGTGGTAAGAGGCAGTTGTAACACCTCATTATGCGTGTGCTTTTATTTACAGGCATTCGTTTAGGAACAAACAGAAGGTATACCCAACAGCCTCTATCCAGTTAATGAAAGGGCGTTCTCTTTGGGCACCTGCATCCTCACAAAACACCCTGTGTAGTTGACGAGCCACCTGGATGACACATTTTTAATCATAGAACAAAATCACAATTAGTCCGTCTGACTCACCCACGCACGCACACACACACACATGGTTGAACTTGACATATCACGACAATTACACAATATAGGACTGGATATAAAACCAACTTTGTATTTTTTTCAGCTGTTTGGATGACCTCAGCCAAGGAAAACCGTGTTCCGGGGCTGGGTAGAGCTAATCAGCTCTAAAGCATGTATTACAGTAAATCAATAGTGGCCAGGGCTGGAGGTTCAGCGTTGCCATGATGACCACTCACTGGTTTATTCTAGTTCCAAGCACTGACTCGGAAGACATGCATCCTTCATGCTCGGATCCAAAGCACACGTATAGTTCCACTCTTTAACCTAGAATATGATACACATAGTGAGGACGGTCTGTCATATTGCTTTTTAACTAGCCTACATCAATGGAGCTTGTTTTGTTGTTGTTTGTTTTGACCTATATATCCTTGGATATCCTATCGATTAATTGCGCAGTAGACCCATGCAGTCAGTACCGACATGCAATTCTTTTAACTTGGGCCGTGTTATTGATGTATAAGCCCAAGAGATGGAGGAGAGAGGAGGACATATTCTGACTGGAGGACATGCCCAGCTGAGCCTATGGTCCCAACTAGGATCTATGGGGGTCTCCCTGCCCCCCCCTACCCCCCCCTACCCGTCCATCCATCTAAGATCATCCAATCTCCCCATGCCCGTGACATTAACGAGCAGCTATAGATTTAAATACATGTCGGCTATGAGGAAAAAGAAGAGACAGTAGGCCATGGAGATTTGGATTTAGCGTTTCTGCAGACGATTTGGTAGCGGCGGTGGAGAGAAGAGGCTTGCATTAAAATAATATCGCCTATCTACACCTATCAACACTGTCTACACAGCCGTGGCGTACATTTATATATTTATATCTGACATATTAAACGCCACACTAACGTCAAAATCAATTAATTAGCTTCAAATGAAAAAGGGTCGGCCTATTTGGATCTTTCCGGCTATAGCCTACAATTGAATAGATGAGACGACTTGAAGAAGGAAATGGCGAAAATATGAAATATAAAATAGAGCTTCGGACAGGCCCATCGCTTACCTTGAGTAGGAGATGCACACTATTGTTCTTTTCAGCAATCGCCCAATTCCCTGTATCCGTCTTCGTGTATTTTTTTCATGAGTAAAATCCTATTTTTGATTAGCACTATTTATAGACGCTATTCTCATTCCAATGCGCTGGTGTGTTGGTGGCGGCGGCGATCTCTACTGCAATACATAACGCCGATGAATGAACGTGCAGGCTAGAGCGCATGTATACAGCCCTAACAGCGGCTCTATTGGGCAGCGGTTTGTGCGTCGTAACATGCAAAAAAGCCATTCAAATAGATACACGAGTAAAACGTAACATATCCAGTTCGATGGTGTAAAGTTTTAAAGTCAGAAATTCGCATAATTGTCGCATGGTGCGCATGCGATTGTTAAACATGTGCACCTGCGGGCGTGAGTCTGGGAAGGGTGTGTCTGCTTTATTGTTATTATTTAATCATGTATTAATTAACCATTGCGTTCGACAAATTATGTGTAACTCTATCGTCCCATACGTTCCACAAAAACGTTGTTTGTTTTCACCATTTTAATCGAATAAAAGTATTATCATTCATTATTTAAACTGTGTTCAAGTCAGCAGTCTATCATATGTTGGACATATTCACGCTTCGGTAGGAAACGTAAAGCGATTTCCTGAACTATTCCCATCCAAAATGTGCGTTTATTGTGAATATGTTTTTCTTTGGGCCGACATAATATGACTAATTGCATTAACTAACCAAATTGGATTGACACGCCTTATAAATTCAGCCAATCGGCGCCCAGTTCGTGTCTGAGGAGCCAATCGCACGTGAACCGCCCGCCTACGCTGTCTCGTGATTGAAATGGACTACACCCCGGAAAAGGAAAGGGGCTTGGACGCAGTAATCAACCAATGAGGTGAACTTATTGCGAGCGTCGTCCAATCCACGTCGAGCACGTCACCAGTTGCTGCGTTGCCCTCATTGACTGACAGATGGAGCCGTGAGAGAATCATGGCTGCTTCTTGGAGTAGATGGTCAAAGATATTGTACGTGTTTTTACGTATATATCCCTATTGCGTTTTGGGCTTTTTGAACTTAGAGGAGTTAAATGAAATGAAATATGGCATTCAAATTCTTCCCGATCCGGTCATCTTGGGACAGGTGAGAAACTCCGCAACCAGGCTCGCTTTGCCGGAGCTACATGCACCGAGCTAACGCTGACAAGTACCCC
Organism: Coryphaenoides rupestris; assembly: GCA_002895965.2. Taxonomy (NCBI): domain Eukaryota; kingdom Metazoa; phylum Chordata; class Actinopteri; order Gadiformes; family Macrouridae; genus Coryphaenoides; species Coryphaenoides rupestris. The sequence goes on along the minus strand of PIJE02002432.1, from coordinate 25,423 downwards.
CATCTTACATGCTCTGTTGTTGTGATATTTATAATGCCTCTATGGATATGTTAATATATGAACTAGGAGCCATGTGACACCACTGTTAACGTCGTCCTATGGTGTTCAAGCTGTTGGATAAAACAACCGGTGAACCTGATTCATGAGCACCAGTCAGCTGGCCAACTAACAGCTGTTCAGCCTCCCGTTATGTTTACTTTAGCTCACTGTCGTTGCTGTGATTCCCAACAACGCATGTTTTGTGCGTTGGTTGACCCTGTGTGGGGTTTTTTTTTTTGTTCATGTGCCTGCAGATCCAAACCGAGGAGGTGATGATGGTGTCCAACAAATACAAGCAGCTGTATGAATGTCGACTTCCAGCCCAGGCTGTACGCTTCCACCAAGACCCGGCATCCGAGGCCGAATCGCAGGGATACACTGGACCCAACATCCCAGAGCTCCTGGTACCCATGCACAAGGCTCAGTGTTTGGTTAAGGTTGGCTTGTTTTTTCTTTTTAACACCATTTTCTTTGCTCATCACACTGGACTGGAGGCTAGGGGTGGGGCTTACGCACTAGAAACTAGATGTATTGTATATCTTTTGTCAAACAGTACATTGAGATTGAGTCAATTACATGTAGTTATCTTGTCTTGTCTATCTACAGACAAAGGACTGGTGGACTTATGAATTTTGTCATGGACAGTTTATCAGACAGTACCATCTTGAAGGTAACATCTTTCAATTTTCTTTCTATTTTAAAATCCTATTTTTTGTTCCACATCCAGAGGGATGCTTGGTTACAATTGTGTTTTGCCCCACTTTCTCAACAGACACAGAAATTAAAGGGAACATCCTATTCCTTGGCTATTACGAGTCTGAATTTGATTGGAGCAATGAAACTGCAAAGGTACAGTGGGAGTTTATACTGTTTTGGTGCTGTACTAAATCCAAATATTTGCATCCCATCTAATAGCTTCTATTTACATTTAGAACGAGGGCATTAGGCAGATGCTTTTATCCAAAGCGACTTACAAAGACTACATTTGTTGAAGGAGACGGCAATATATCGCTGTGGTACATAAAGTTAAGAATAGCGCAGGTTTCAAGCATTCAAAGGCTAATATAATTGCTAGGATGCCTGCATAACAGACATGCCATTCTGAGTGCATTACCAACATCTAAGAACATACAATATGCTAAACAATGCCAAGTACTATTAATAATGGATAATCTATAATATTTACCTTTTTGTAAAATACTATCTATATTAATGAGAAAGAAAAATGGAAAGAGGAAAAAATACCTGTAACTAGGGCCATGATGACCGAGACCACAGTCTAAAGTCCTTAAGTACACAAACAACCAGATTGTGTCGATACTCTTTAGGCCTCCAAGCAACACAGGCTGAAGCGCTACCACAGCCAGACATACGTCAACGGCTCCAAGTGTGACCTGAATGGAACCCCCAGGGAGACTGAAGTCCGGGTGAGACTAGAATCCAGGAAGTCATTCACGTGCGTCGCCCCGTCTGCACGGGAGGACTCTGCCCAATGATGAGCATTTCTCTTTCAGTTTGTGTGTGAAGAGGGCTCCGGGGACTACGTCGCCCGAGTGGACGAGCCGCAGTCATGCCGCTACGTGCTGACCGTCCACACCAGCCGCACCTGCCAGCATCCCTTTTTGCGGCCGCCCTCCACTGCCAAGCCACAAGGCATCGTGTGCCAGCCAGCCCTGAGTGCCCAGCAGTACATGAACTACGTCAAGGCCCAAGTCTGTGAGTCTGCCAACAAAGAGGGAGATTGTTGTTGCTCAATGTCGTAGTGGATGCTCGATATAGGTTAGACGATATTTAGATTTTCTTTCCTTCCTTCCTTCGCAGCGGATACAAAGCGTAAAGTGGAGCAGATCTCGGAGGAGCTGCGGAGCCTGGACGAGATGTTGGCTGTCAGCGAAGGACGGGGTGCCCCAGCAGACACAGCAACGACACCAGAGAAGTCCCCTGCTGCCACGGACAACCAGGGCCTGGTGGGGTCAGATGGACAAGGTTTCATTCTTTCATTTATATATTGTTTTTAATTAGTATTTGCTGTGTTGAATTGACAACTTGACAGAAGATGTGTCGAATCATTTTGTAACAGATGCTGCCTCGGTTATGTCTGAGGATGGTGCGTCAGAAGGACAAGAGGATTCTGAGTTCTGGGAGGGCGTTACCAAACCAGGAGGATCTAAAGAAACCTCTTCCCATCAGACGAATGAGGTAAAGAACTGAAGCAATATTGAGGTTAATTGTTAACCTCAATATTGCTCCACATGTCTATTGCCATCAGACCTAAACCACGCCCCCATAGCTGCCAGTACACAAACGGATAGTTTGAAGCCTGGCCAGACCGATCTAAAGAGTAACAGAATGCAAACTTGTGAGATTGGAATGGTCTCACGAGGATAGATGGTTATTATCAACAGCTAGGACTTTCATTTGTGTATCTGTAGAGAAAAATGTATTCTAAAAATGAAAGTATGAGTTCCCTAAATTATTGCTTTGCTCATCATAACAGTACATCACATCTCGGATAATTCTGGTTATTCAAATCCACAGGCGACAAATGAAGACAATGAAAATTCACAGTCAAAGAATGAAGTCCTGGAGGATGACGATGAATGTAATGTTCGATATTGACACGTATTAGCACTTATTTAATGTTGGAAAACTATGAATAAAATCAAAGCTCTCATCCTATTTTACATATTAGCTTTCACTCCTGGGCAATTTGCAAAATGTCACTAATTATTTATGAATTTCTTCATTTAGATGAAAAGTTCAACTTCAAAATAATCACGGATCCAGCAGACCTTATGAAATTCGTACAGCACATCAAAGAGAGCAACATAAAGGTAAGTTGAAGCTATGCTGTAGCACTTCAGTACATTTCTGTAATATACGTACATAGGAACTGTTAGTGTTATTATTTCTGAGCATTTTTATATCTATATATATTTTAGAAAGCGAGAAACCAGGCCAAAAGTGAAGCCGAGAAGCAACAGCGCAACGGCGTGACGGAGCGCAGCAGCGAGAAGGATGAAGAGGAAGAAGAGCGCCTCCTGCAGGAGTTTGCGAAGGAGGTGGCCGACCTCTCGGTACCCTCTGAGAAAATGAAAGAGATCAAAGAGGAAATGCAGAAGGAGTTCCACAACATCATCGACGAGGTACCAACGGGTGTAACTAGTAATTAGCTCAGAATGGCACTTCTGCTCTTATCGCAGCTATTATGCAGGCAACCTAGCAATTATGAAACTCGTTCTATTAGCCTTGCAACTATGAATGCTCGAAACCTGCTCTATTCTTATCTTCAGGTACCACAGTGTTATATTGCTGTCTCCTTCAACAAATGTACTCTTTGTAAGTTGCTTTGGATAAAAGCGTTAAAATGCCAAATGCTCTAAATGTAATGAAAACATGTACAGATCCATACCTGGGTGTTTCAAGAGCCCTGGCTTGGTCTGCACTAGCCTGTAGCTGTCATGCTACATGCTGGTTCCCCCGAGGAGCCGATGACCCTGGTGTCCATGGCCCGTCATGTTACTCCCTCCATCTCATCTGAATCCTATTCCACAGCCCAGTGTCATTATTCAGTCTTATTTAAAGACCACCATGAAATCAAAATCTACTTTTATTGTCCCCTCATCATATTATTCACTTATTCAAAAAAGCAAAATTACTTCATAAAATGGTGCATCAAATCAACATAAGTCCTTAAACAGCAAATGTTAACCGTAACCAGATGATTTGAACATTTTCAGCCTATCACATGAAATGTTTGTTTGTGCTCTACAAGTGAAAAACAGGAAACTTCCGTGTTCCATCATTTCCTCTTTTCCTTGTGGTGTGTGTGCGTGTGTGTGTGTGTGTGTGTGTGTGTGCGCACACATGTGCGTGCTGTAGGCTCAGCAGGAGTTGGAGACGGAGGGGTTGAAGGGGGAGTTTGACCGCTCTCAAGCCACACAGAAACTGGAGACAACGCTGGACAAGCTACTGGACCATCTGGAGGACAAAGACGCCCAACACCCAGAGCAGCAGCAGCAGCAGCAGCAGCAGCAGCAGCACCTCGGGGGCGGTCAGAGGGCCAACGACCCGACCAGGGGCAGCCCCAGCCTGGCCCCACACCAGCCAGGTAACCGGGCAGCTTACCATGTACCCATGTCCACATCCACACACTGTGTTCACCGCCATCTTTCTGACACACCTTGATCGTCATCTGTCTGGAGTTTTGTTTGTCATTGCTGCTTTTTCATTCCATTTAAAACTTTAAACACTTATTTTTCTGTGATAGAGTGATTGGAGCACATACTTCTTTGTCACAAAAAACATTCATGAAGTTTGGTTCTTTTATGAATTTATTATGGGTCTACTGAAAATGTGACCAAATCTGCTGGGTCAAAAATATACATACAGCAATGCTAATATTTGGTTACATGTCCCTTGGCCATGACCTCAATTAGGCACTTTTGGTAGCCATCCACAAGCTTCTAGCAAGCTTCTGGTTGAAACTTTGACCACTCCTCTTGACAGAATCAGTGCAGTTCAGCTAAATTTGTTGGCTTTCTGACATGGACTTGTTTCTTCAGCACTGTCCACATGTTCTCGATGGGGTTTAAGTCCTAAAACCTTAATTCTAGCCTGATTTAGCCATTCCTTTACCACTTTTGATGTGTGTTTGGGGTCATTGTCCTGTTGGAACACCCAACTGCGCCCAAGACCGCAGTTGATTTTAGACACCCTGATTTTAGGTTCTCCTGAAGAAAAATCATTATTCCATTTTCTTTCTATAAAGCACCAGTTCAATTGGCAGCAAAACAGGCCCAGAGCATAATACTACCACCACCATGCTTGACGGTAGGCATGGTGTTCTTGGGGTTAAAGGCCTCACCTTCTCTCCTCCAAACATATTTCTGGTCATTGTAACCAAAGAGCTCCATTTTAGTTTCATCTGACCACAGAACTTTCCTCCAGAAGGCCTTTTCTTTGTCCATGTGATCAGCAGCAAACTTCAGTTGAGCCTTAAGGTGCCGCTTCTGGAGCAAGGGCTTCCTTCTTGCACGGCAGCCTCTCAGCCCATGGCGATGAAAAACACGCTTGACTGTGGACACTGACACCTGTGTTCCAGCAGCTTCTAATTCATTGCAGACCTGCTTTTTGGTGGTTCTCGGTGGACTCTTGACCATCCTGACCAATTTTCTCTCAGCAGCAGGTGATAGATTGCGTTTTCTTCCTGATCGTGGCAGTGACACAACTGTTCCATGCACTTTATACTTACAAACAATTGTTTGCACAGTTGATCTCAGGACCTGTAGCTGCTTTGAAATTGCTCCAAGTGACTTTCCTGACTTGTTCAAGTCAATGATCCGCTTTTTCAGATCCGTGCTGAGCTCCTTTGACTTCCCCATTGTAGTGTTTGAGTCTGAGTCTAATGATTGTATCAAATGAGTCCTATGGGCTCAGAGAAGTCACCAGCTGTAGTCAATCATAATCACTCACAAGAAGTTAAGAGGCCACAAAGCTCATTTGATTGACACTACATCACCTAAATTGATCATTCATGTTGCTGTATGTAAACTTTTGACCACAACTGTAAATGTCATGTTTAGAAAACAGATATTGGCTACAAATGTGGAATAGTTTTTTGTGAGTTTGATATTTTCTTCTCTGCCGTGAAACCTTAATGCAATTGTCATTTTTTAAAAGATATTTACAATGTCTCTCATGAAGCAATCAACGACAATATTTATTGACGACCAGAGAGCTGGTATTGTTCCCCCCTGCAATCAGCGGCCCCGCTGCCGGTCTTTGAGGTGACATGGTGTTGTTTGTGCCTCTCTTGTTTCGCCACGCCAGACCAAGCGGCTGATGACCATATAAAGATCAAAATAACTAAGTATAAGACTGGCAGCAGCCCAGATGGGCAGGTCAAAGTTCAGGAGATGGGAGAAGGCGACCCCCAGTGGCAGCACATAAAGGACGTGGTTAAAGAGCAGCTAGAGAAAGCAGGGCTGAAGGCCGAAGGTAGGAGCCCAGATCCACACGGCCTCGTCTCTGAACACGCAATCTTACCCTTCTCTCCTCATCTGACTCTAATCTCTGCCATTTCCTCATCTGGTCCCACTGGGGCATCTAATATAGTAAGAGAGTCGGTCTTGATTTTTTAATCTTGCCTATTGAAATCATTAGTATGTATTTAAGTCTCCCAAATATACCAGCTGTATATAAATAACCAAAGAATGAATGACAATACCGGGATGTTGGGATACATTTGCTTAAAATGGGAATACATTTGAACACTTAACTTGTTGAGACTTAAGTTGCTGACCACCTTCATCCTATGACCTGCATTTTCCATCCAGCATGAGGTCTTTACACTGTGTTTCTAACAATGTAATGACCACAAACATGTGTTGCTTTCCACTGTCCGTCATCTTTCAACACGAGACACTCAGGGGAAAAAGCTGCAAGTCTGCATTTTCTTTTTTCTTTTTTTTTTCATTCTGTGTTGTAGGGAAAATCGAGGTGAAGATCTTGACGCGAAAGAACGCAGAGGAGGCAGGGGATCAGTGGCTGAACGAGGAGGACTTCAGAGAGCTCCTCGTAAACCTGCTGGTAATGTCAGACAGGAGCAGTGGTGACCCAAGTGGGCAAAGGTTTATTATGCAAATAAAATACCAAGGGGTAATAACAACAGGACATTGTACACTCTGTGGGTATTCTTGACGCGTTGCGATCATCCGCAATGATGGTGGATATACAAGCATTCCAAATGGCGGCCGCTGAACGCGTCTCCACAAACAATCGGCATTTTTCACTATATTACGATAATCTTAGTGGTCCAGCGAAGGCTTGATGTGACAGTAGAAATATGTGGTTTCGACCCAATATGTTGTTATACGACCCGTATAACAACAACAATCTGATTTCTCGGAGGATAAGATGCATTTACCAGCGGTTGCATGCCCCGATATCTCCAACTACCTACAGACCTCGTGGGCGACTAAAAACCACATGAAGGCCTACAAATCTATGGACGCCTACAACTGAGTCTGCTCTGTTGATATTATTGAGCCATGCTCGTCTTCTTCCCGTTCTAAGTAGCACAGTTTGTTCACCTTGATTTCAGATAACAGGTACCCTGGAAATCCAGAGTTCTCGCGAGAGCACAATTTGAATTTGCTCAGCGAGTCACTCTGGTAATCAGTAACATGCTCATTACCAATTCCTATTGTTCCGAACGTAAACCAATCACATCGGCATATCTGATATAGGCGGGCCAGAGGCGGGCTAAACAGATGACGTCAGCGCTGTGACGGAATCAGGCCGGAATCAGTCAGTAAACATTGCAAGATGGCTATCGAAAATGTTGACTAAGTATCTGTACAAACCAACTATTCTCATATTCTGCTTGCAAAAACGGCAAAAGTCGTTTAGTGGCTCAATTTCCATTAGGCTACATTTACGTCTCTCTGTCAAACTATTCTCAAAAACAAACTCATTTCCGTCGCTCTGGATACGTCACCCCGTGTATTCTTCTGATTGGTCGTAGTGTTATCCAATTGCGTGCAGTGATATTTTCAAATGCATGCTTGGTGCCACCCCTCGAGTTGGGCCATTTTCATTACAAATTACCAGACCCTACAGCTTTCTAGATGTGGGTCTGGATTTCCAGGCTAGATAACAGGTGGAATTTGATAAAATAGAAATAAGCCACTCTCACTAGTGCTATTGTGACCACAACCATACACCGCACAAAGATATGGTGTGACTAAAAGAGCACTATACAAGGACAAACTAAGAGGGTCGCGGACCTGTGACTACTGTGTCTGATAGCTATTAGCGCATTGTATATCCACCAACGATGCCGATCTTCCGTTTTCCGAATTGGCTTTGATGTCACTTAAAAAATTGTCACCTCATGATAACGCGCCAATGTGATTTTTATTTCTTTCTCTCCTTCTCGTGGCAGTGATTATTTTCAAATGCATGCTTGGTGCCACCCCTCGAGTTGGCCATTTTCATTACAAATTACCAGACCCTACAGCTTTCTAGATGTGGGTCTGGATTTCCAGGCTAGATAACAGGTGGAATTGATAAAATAGAAATAAGCCACTCTCACTAGTGCTATTGTGACCACAACCATACACCGCACAAGATATGGTGTGACTAAAAGAGCACTATACAAGGACAAACTAAGAGGGTCGCGGACCTGTGACTACTGTGTCTGATAGCTATTAGCGCATTTGTATATCCACCAACATGGCCGACTTCCGTTTTTCCGAAATTGGCTTTGATGTCACTTAAAAAATTGTCACCTCATGATAACGCGCCAATGTGATGTTTTATTTATTTTCTCTCCTTCTCACCATGCAGACCGGGGGGACAGAGGAAGTGCATAAGGAGCAGAAGAGGCAGCAGGACTTGGAGAATAACTATGGGTTTGTATGGGACAACCACAGGAGGAGTCCCAGGCGCCCGCCTCCTCCGACTCGGACGACATGGACCTCTGAGCTGCTGGGAATTATTCACCTTCTGTGACGGTGAACCAGAACTCCTCCTGTGGAGACTATAAAAGCCGATGGTCTCAGAAATAACATGAAATGGACTCTTTGCTATTTAATTGTTGCTATTAAACCTGCCAGACATAGTGACGCACATCATGCTGATCCACGTCTTGTCTTCAGTGGGCACAAGATGTACATTGCACAATGAATGCCTCTCACAACGTGGGTGAGTTAATTGAAACTGGTAGCTAATTGGTGTGCAAAATGTATGTATCTGAAATGTAGCTTTTAGACATGCTTCAATTAAATGTTTTAATACAACTTTGGTGTAAATTTAGCAGGCATGTTAGTGGTGTAATTCCCATGTGACTACTTGGTGCCACTTGAAAGCATTTCCATGGGTTGTGAGCAAAAGGGGCTAACCTAATAGGATTCTTGTTGATAATTTTTTTTTGTAAAAAAATTGCTTTTGGATACTTTCTTATTTGCTCGTTGGAAAAAGAAATCAATCACAATACATTTTTTATGTAAATTGTAAAATATAATACTGTGGCACTTTAATTTGCGATGGCTCTCAACACCGGTTGTTTCTGTTGCTGTTGATGGGTCATGGGGACAAGAGCACTTCCGGACAGGCATTCTCTGTAGTGGAATGCAAGAATGTCAAGAGAACTTTATTTGTCACATACAAAATTTTGACAGATTGTGCCGTACGTCATGTAACTTAAGTGACAGACGGTGAGATAATCGGAAGCATTTTACCAAGCAACAAATTCCATACGTTTTTCCAAGGCTCCATCAACTTGTACCTCCAAGGGCTGACTTTTTATCATCTGTGAAATGAACGTGGCGCCATAGTTCTAGCATGTAAATAATTCAGCCTGAGTCCTATTGGCTTGCTTCATTGTTACATTGTGTGCACATTGAGTTTCAAGTAGACCCAAATATGAGTAAAGCTGTAAGTTGCATACAAAACTTCTGAATATGGGACCTAATCACGAGGAAACACATGGCTATCCAATGTGAATTCTGATGTCTTAAATTTCTGAGGCAATGTTTAATTGGTCCAAAATGGCTTTCTCAGGTATGGATTTGACATGGCCTCTTAAGAGGCAGTGGTCTCCATTGTTTTCAAGCCTGAATATGTTTTCTCATTGCACATGACATGCTTCATTTTTGTATGGCTTGAATTAAAGAGTGAACCCCATGACCCCATTTTTTTTGCAAGTGTTGCAGTGTAAATCCTAATAATTGTAGGCTACCTCTATAACAATATCAATTTATTTTCAGAGAAACAAGCACTTTTAGGTTAAGGGCTAGGACCACATTTTTTTTTACATTTATGTGACTATCCATAACAATTGTCTGAATCAAAAGATAAGTTTGTCCTCAAGTATTTGCTGTTTTTAGAATCATATTTTATAGAAAACAAATGTCATTACGGCCTACTGCAGTCTGAATATAATATTCTCTTATTTAGTGAGCTTTATTGGAAATACTTTGTCCGCAGGCCTATTATTGAGGACCGAAACTGCTAAAATCAAAAATAAATAAATGAGTATGAAGGAAATAAAGAAATATATGTAGGAACACAGACACACATGCTGGTTTATGCAAAAGACAGTATTGGTCTAGTCCAGAGCACACGTAGGCTAGGTTTAAATTACTGTAGGCCTACATTAAAGTGAAACATATATATATATATCCCACCTGGCGTTTTTCACACAATAGTGTTGGATATACCTATATGTTTTAGGCATGCACTTATTCAACTGAGACCCTGATGATGTCTGACAACTTTATAAAATGAAAAGTTTCTGCAAAAAAAAGTAAGGTTGCATCATGGCTTTATTGGACATTGCATCATGACGAGTGTGAGTTGCTTTTGCTACGTATTCACTTATTATTTACACACTCCCGAACTCCAGTATTTTGCCAGCTGATCAGCCCCTGGAGATGAGAAATTAGAGAATTGTAAATAAAACATGTAAATGGGGGAAAAGCATACACACATATGTAAAGGTATTTCCATACACGTATAGGTAGTAGGCCCAGATGGAGGTACGAGGCACGCAGGTCAGCGACCGCTCGACCGTCTGCAGCGCCTTCAGCATTCCAACGAGACATTAAAAAGAGAGAGAGCGTATCGCCTGCGTTGTTCCTATGGGCTCCGCTCAGACGAATGCGTGACACAACGCACGGACATGCTGGGCTGGGACCTCGGACTCTTCTATTTCCAGTCATGTCAACTATAACAGTAGAATTACTACTCCTGACCTGGTTAGATCAACCAATATATTAATATTATAAGTACTAATAATAACCACACGGTTAACCACGCACAATCGTTCCGTACAAATGTGTTGCATAGCATAGAGCCACTTGTACAAATCACAATACGTTCAGATGTTATAGAAGAATTATTTTCGTATTATCTTAGGAATTATCAGGATATATACAATATCTGCATCCCACAATTACAACACTTAGAATTAAATGTAATTTCCCTGAGCGGTGAAGCTTTGACGCGAAATGTTATTCACAAATATTGACGTGCTAAACATGCGTAATAAACATAATACGATGAATAAATATCTTGCACAACAGCCGGCACCTGATTCGCAGCCATTTTGAAACCGTCAAACGGGGCGTGGCCTTTAAAAAAGACGCTCCCTCCTCTTTTTTTTTTATTGCGTCTTTACAGCGCAGCCTCGAAGGAAGGCAACTTCCCTGCGCGCCTGTGGATGTTTCAGGACATTCTATAGTCACTCGATTGGCACAGTGTACGACGAGATATCGCTACATATGCGCGTCTGCTGACATGTATGGCGGCCACGTACACTGGAGTGAACGCGAAAAGAACTCGGAAGTTAACGTCTACCTTAGCGTTAGCGGTAGCAACGTATAGCAACCTACAACACAACAACAGGCTAACTAACGTCAGCTGTTCCTAGCGGCGGACTATATAGATACGTGACCATCCGCATGCTTTGTCTACCGATGAACCCCGTTAATTGTACGGCCGGGGAACGGTCATTGGGTTGAGTTGACATGGCCGTCCCGAGCCACCGTGTCGTTGGAGAGCCTTGAGACGGGCTCCTATTGATTGAACGTGGGGTGTCGGTGCGACCGGGAGGGGACACACAATGAGCCGTAGCTGAGGCGGCCGTGACAGTTGACGCACGGTAAGTCGTAAACGCCAACCCCGCCCCCCCCCCTCTCCCCGGCGTCTCGGCTGTGAAACGTCAGTGTAAGAAGCCACCCTTCCTCATTCGTCCAAAACTTTGCGCAGACGTCCCACCGACAATGTGGCTTCATTCGTCCTTCTCTTGCTCACCAGCGCACGTCAGATAAAGGGGACTGCGACGGGTGAACTTTTGTCCCAACATGAAGGCCTTCGGAGCGCGGTTCTCTTTCTACGCGGGGTTCCTGTTTGGGGCCGTGGCGCTCTACGTGCTCCTGCAACACGCGTGGATCGGGAGCAGTTTGTCGGCGGGTTACTCCGTCAGCAAGTCCGTGGATCACCAGCGGGAGCAGGAGGAAGACGCGAGGAACTGGAAGAAGGAGAGGTCCGCACTGTTCAACCTGAACCACCCCCACCACAGAGGTACACGCTTGGACGTTCATTAGTTGTCTACAGGATATAAAATTAGGTTTTTATTAATTTATTTATTTGTTCTTTATACATTCCAGAGTGGAAAGATCTACAGGCCAAGCAAATGTATTCATGTGTCCCTGGATTGGTTAACCTGCCAAATGGTCAATGTATCCTCCATTGGCTTTGGTGGCAGGTGTAATGGTAATCTCTAGTCATGGTATCTCTATAGTATTGTCAGTCTGTCCGCCAGTTACTACTTGGTGATCGTGTTGCAAAATTCACTTGACACTTCATTTATATATTGATCGCACAAGCCATAATTACACAGCGTTATAGGATGTTGGTAAGGACACTCGATGCTATTTAAATCTATTTCACATGAATTGGTTCATTGCTGAGCAGAATAGGTGTGGGTTTAAGCAGCTCCACCTGGCCCAAGTTAGTCTGGGGCTGGGTGAGGCTGCACATCTGTGATGCGTTGTCTAATCAACGCACATGGGTTAAACCAGCTGCCACCACACACACACATGATGGCTCTGGCGTGTCAGTGTCTTCCCATTGGTTTCTGCGGGCTCCTCGAATACCAGGGCAGGGCAAGAAGGTGCTGAATAAACCAGTTGTGCAACATATAATTTGCATTATATGTTGCACAACTGGTTTCAGTGTACAATGAACAAATAGTTTCATCCTAAGACTAACCTGTATAGTTGGGAGTCTGGGGTTGCGAGGCTGCTTAAACCAGCCCCCAGCCACACGTTGTTGGCCACAGTATCCAGTGTGGTGTGTTTTGCATAACTGACATAATATAATTTATCATTAAGTGTGTGTGTGGGTCCACCTCCTATGTAAAGATTCCTAATTTTTCTCTTCCAAGGGGAGGACGGTCACATGGCGGATGAGCTGTATAAAAAAGTGCGTATCCTCTGCTGGGTCATGACGGGTCCCAAGAACCTCCAGACAAAGGCTCGCCACGTCAAGGCCACCTGGAGCCGCCACTGCAACGTGGTGGTGTTCATGAGCTCTGTGGACGACCCCGACTTCCCCACCGTGGGCTTGGACACGAAGGAAGGCCGCGACCAGCTCTACTGGAAGACCATCCGCGCCTACCACTACGCCTACGAGCACCACATCGACGAGGCGGACTGGTTCCTCAAGGCCGATGACGACACCTATGCCATCGTGGACAACCTGCGGTGGGTTCTGGCCAATCACACGCCGGAGGAGCCCGTCTACTTCGGCCGCAGGTTCAAGCCCTACACCAAGCAGGGCTACATGAGTGGCGTGCGGGCTACGTGCTTAGCAAGGAGGCCCTGCGTCGGTTCGTGGAGGGGTTTAAAAACGGAGTGTGCACCCACACTTCCTCTGTGGAGGACCTTGCCATGGGACAATGCCTGGAGAAAGTTGGAGTTCTGGCCGGAGATTCCAGAGACACGTCCTTAAGGGAGACCTTTCACCCGTTTGTTCCCGAGCAGCACCTCACGGCCAAGTTCCCCAAGAGTTTCTGGTACTGGAGCTACTGCTACTATCCCATTGCAGAGGCAAGTCTTACTCTTGCGTTTTGTTTCCTTGTGTGTCAGGTGACAAGCAACCGACTCGCCTACCTCTTATACAATACCTGGTTTGTTTCAAGTAAGCCTGTCAACCCTCCTGGAAGTGTTTATTTATTTATTTTTGAAGGAAAGGCAATTTTAGCCATTATTATTTGTATGCGCCTTTCCCAGAGCACTTAGTAGATGGCTCGATTCTCACAGCAGTGAAGTGTAGCGTCCACTATCGCTTAATTTCTGTTCTTCAGGCTGCGATAAATGAGACCTTCTACATTTGTGTTTGTGGCTGGTTGGTGGTTTAAGCAGCCACCAACGAGCTGCGCACCTGTGATACATTATCTAATCAATGCAAACAGTCATCACCTCACACGCACACAGAGCTCTAGCATGCCAGCATTGTTCCACCTGTTTGTCTAGTGCAAACAACTGCTAACCAGCCAATTAAACGGGTATCATTCTTTTTTTTATTTTTTATTTGACCTGTGGCACAACCTTGAGGACTCTTGCCAACTGGCTTTAGTGTACAATTAACAAATATTGGTGGCCCAATATTATCGACATATTAGGGGGATGAGATTAACCTGTATATGGTTAATCTCATCTCATATGGTGTTGGCTTGACTAACAATCAAATGTCAATATCTCATCTCCTATAATTTGTGGCAACATAATGAATCGCTTTCTTTTGTGCTTTCCTCAGGGCCCAAACTGCTGCTCAGACCTGTCTGTATCTTTCCACTATGTGGATGCCAAACAGATGTATCTATTGGAGTACTACGCCCTACCACCTGCGAGCCTTTGGCTATAGGTACGGCTATCAGCCCCCTGCCTCCACTGGTGCGAGAGACCCCCAAAGCTCCAAAGGCAGGTTCAGAGGTGCAGTAGGGGGACCTACCAAGGAGCTGACCTCCCCAGAGAAAGGGGGACAAGATCTGACCGCAGGCAGACATGACCAGGTCGGAAATGCGGAATCTGCTTCCAAGGACTAAGGACCCCTCTAACGCTTGACCTGGCCATGCCGATGGCCATTTAGTGTTGATGGTAAACTTTCTTTTTAAAGAGGTGTAGGTGGGTCTTGCCAGTAAAGGTGTGGATGATCAATTTTGTGGATGATCTTCGATTAGGGCTCCATTCATATTCTTGACTGGAATCCCTACAATTTGCGACTGACAACATCTTTTGTTAGCTGGATAGTGTACTCTGAAGCACCCGTTTATTCTATAAATCTTTAAATGTTAATCTTACTGCTCTGTTTTTAATACAGTTCAAGTGGTTAAAGACACCTGAATCCAAAACATGAAAAATGTCTGTTTATTTTGTATATGGAAAGTAAAGTTTTCTCCATTTGTTTTTGTTCCTGCAAGCTGAGCAACCTTGTGGCTTTCCCTAACAGAATGCTATGTGGTCTTTGGTTATGCAAAGGTGATTTGTTGCATCTCCACGCATGGTACGCTTTAGCCTTTCTGTGCTATAAACATTTGTGTAGGATTTGCCCGTCAATCCAAATTCCCAACAAGCAACTCCAGTTGGTAAACCTTGGCCAGAGCACTCTGGTTTCCCAGAGTGCTTGGGCTCCAGCCATTGGTTGGGGCATCCCTAGACAATTTCCTTTTTGATTCTGCCCTCCAGGGCCCTTTTCCAAGAAGACAGATTTCCAGGTTATCTGCTAAGTCAGAATTCAGTGAATGCCTGAAATTTTGTTGGAATACTCTGTTCAGTTGCCTAAAGGGTACGTTTCCAGGGTCCGTCATTTCCACACCTCCCGTTCATTGTCTGTGAGAAGCCGTGCAATACATTCTGGTGGTGGTGCGATTCGAGGGGCAAGGCGTCGTCGACATGGGCCAGGTCTCATTTGCATGAAGTGGAATTCTGGGTATGTTATGCAAATCCACGGTACCGACTGGGAACTTGTGAACAAAATTTTAAACCAACCTTTGTCAATCTAAAATTCTGACAGATTATGTAAATACATCACTTATTTCCCACCTAAAAAAAATTCAGGAACACATTTCAGTGAACTATTTTCATAACATAACAAAGTTGCAAACAAGCCACCATGTTGGTCTGTTTTGATATCCGTGAGCAGTTTTGTTGGGTGTAGCCAGAAACGGAGCACCTGTCAAACATATGATTCTGGGGAAGTGGTGTGTTCTGGCACATCGATGACGGATCCTGTGGAACTGTACCTTACCCAAAGCTGGAACATGGCGGCTTAACTCTGCCCATGGCTGCAGTGGCGACTACTTTCTATGGTAGATGATTGAAGAAGACGATGCATTCAACTAGTAGAGCCAACCTTTCCATAGTGACGGCGTGCAAATGAACCGACTAGGATTCAACCAATACAAGCACTGGCATGGGAATGACTGCTTGGGCATTCCCTAATTGATCGTGTTTGCAGGGTGTGATAGATGATGGCTTTTGAAGCCTGTAATGAACGCACATTTTGAGTGGACTCATTCCTTGAGATCAAAAGGTTCAAAGCTATTGCTTATGTTGATTTAGTGAATAATGTATTTCCTTCAATTGGTTAATCGTCAATTAGTATACTTATTGAAATTAGTTTGATCCACATTTTCTTAGTCTTGCAGATATGGCATTTACTGTTAATTTATTTGTGCTGATTGTTATGTGCTAGACTGGATATCTTTTGAAAATTGACTAATGGACCAGGAATGGGAATGATTGATTATGCCTTTTACTCTACAATGGCCTTACTTTGCAATTATCTTGACCAGTATTTAACTGCTATAGTAAAAATGCTTTTCACACACACACCTAACCCATTGAACCAAACAAATGGAGTGAACAAATGGATGGCTTTGCCCTGTTTGTTGAGGTCCCTTCTCTTCTGTCTCCCTGCCTCTCTGATCTGCTTTGTGTAGATCTCAGTATTTGGTGTCCTTGACTTAGTTTTGTTTACTTTCATTCTTTTTTTTTTTTGATGATCTTGTCTTTCCTAACTGACTTGTGCCTTGCAAAGTGTGTGTGTGTGTGTGTGAGAGAACTGTCAGCTGCACATATGACTTTACACTGTGACATTCTATACTTTTTTTGGATAAGAAAAAAATGTATTGCTCGAAGTATGCCACTGGCCAATGTATTTGTTTTTTTTGTTTGACTTATTTGGAAGAAGGATGGATGGCAAATTTTGCTTTCATTTTTGCTCAAATAGTGGTTAACAAATTCTCAAAGTGTAATCTGGTCCAGATTAACCTGCAGATTTTTGTCAGTGTAAATACAACAAGGTGAAGTACAAGTAGCCAGGCTGATTCAGTACCAAGCAACCCTTCTGATTCTCTGGAAGGAAAGAAAGAATTGACCTGAATAACAAACGGATTCTGTATGTTGTCTGTCAACTCGGTGCATTGTACATTACCGTTTTGTCTGCACGGTGTGTTCTACTTGATTGTGCTATTTGAAACCACTGCAATAATGCTGTCATTTATTCTCCGTTTAATTTGTACAGTATAAAAAGGCTAGGTAGGAAGCCGTTTGTCAGTGTTTACCGCTCTATTCTTCTTGTCCACATGGCCACAGTGCATGCAGTTTTGTCCCGTTCAAACCAAATCAGCATGTTTTAAATATTAATTTATTTTAAAATGGGTGATATGTGACGCTTACATGATTTTTACTTAACTATTACATAGTTTTATCACACAGACCTGTCTTATGTGCTGCATTCTTGAAGGTGTTGGGTATGTTATATAAAGCTCATTGAGTCAATCAATTGACAATCTTAAATTCCAAATACAATTATGTATAGGGGGGATGATGTTTAAGAATGTGTTGGGAATACATTTAACAAATGGTGTTCAACAACTCAAATTTAAGTGGGTTGGTTTGTGTAAATGGGTTTGAACGTGAGTGCATATGATAAGAGTATATCTGTATGAATAAATGCATATTTTATGTATTTAACCTGTGTGGCGTCTATATTAATTTGCATATTTTAGCTTTACATTAATACCTCCTAAGACATGAACCAAAGTCCTCTACCTATGAGACCCCGCTGGGCCCATTGGGTCTTCCGTTCACTGCTCCACACTTAGAATTGCTTTGTAGCGGAGTGTGAATTCTGTTGAATATCCTTTCAAATGTGGTTCTCGCCAAATGTTTTGAGTACCTTCTGTCACTTCTTGCTTCTACTACTCAGCGTAAGCGGTATTGTGCTGCAGCATGTTGTACTAAACCAAACTGGCTAAGTGGAATGCCAATAATAATAGACTGCCCTATTAACAATTCAACCGAATGCTAAGGAAGTCCTAGCCTGCAGTTCTCGCACTGACTGAAGAGAAGCCACCACTACAGCAGTCCTGACCACCTCATACAGTATATTCCAGAGGATAAATAAATTGAGGTGAGGGAGGGTGACGCGCGATGCCATGGTTAACAATGACCCATAATACAGAATTGATTGACAAAGATGTATAAAGTACTAGATTACCTCAGCCTTCTATGATTGATGAAGATTCCTTTCCTTGGTTGTGGATGTTCTTGCCCTGTCCATAGATGAAGAACTATCATGGAAAATACTTTAGGTGGGCCTACCCTGTGATATGTGTTGTTCTATTGGAAGGAGGGATACCCCACTCTGTTCTTTTTCTAGATTTTGTCCTTTCTTGCCCATAGGGGAGCTAGGGCTAAGGGGGTGTCATAATCACATCGCCCATACGCATATGGACTGTAAAGTCCTTTGAGACTGCAATTAAGGGGCATACAAATAAAATTGACTTGACTTACTGGCTAAAGATGAACAGTTAAATGTGCCTATTTGTCTAACAAAACCATCATCAGTTAAGATGAGAATCAGAGTATTCATCTGTTGAATTTTGCTATTCACATTAACTATTTGCATTTCGCGCACACACTACGACACAATCATGAAATACGTTCACTATGAGTGTTACTGTTGACACTCACTTGATTCTGAATCTCTTTGTCCTGAGATGTCTCCTATGCCTGCAGAGAGGGGGAGTGTGTTGAGAGCAGTTCACAAAACGGTTGCATGATTGCTTAATTTATAAACCAACTTGGAGTTCTTACGTTTCCTTGATGGAAAACGTCTGTGGTCTGTAAAAAACAATACAAAAACAAATGATTAGCTAAATTATTATCAATAGAGATGCTAGAGTTACTATGGATGCATGTTGCATTGTGTAATGGAGTCCATTCATTCATTCACATACTCATTAATTAATGCCATGTTTAGTCCTTCATCAATCAAGTTTCAAGAAGTATTTTCATCACATACACATACATAATCAGCATGTCCATACATTCATTCATTGTGCATGTTTATCTATTCATGTGTTAATTCATCCATCCATTCATTCATTCATTCATACTTGCACTTCTTCTACCCATTAGACCCAAAAAGCTGTCATAATCCATGTCACTGAACCTCTTGAAGCCTTCACACTTGCCATGGACAATATTCTGCAGCAAAATCATAAGCATCAACATTAAGACCTTTCTTAAGGACATAAAACATGTACATGTACATACATATGCACATTTTTCTCTTTAAGAGACAGAGTGAATAAAACCCCTCATGGGTGATTTTGGATCATATGTGCCATCTTCACACAGCGATCTCATAGGGAACAACAAGACTATAAGCAGGGCAATCACAGCCGCAAGATGCAAACTATTTTCATTTCTCTCCATGATTCTAAAGTAATGAAACAAAACATGTTATATGAGCAGGCTGTCGCAAGAATAGCTTTCTGTGTATGTGTAGGCTACAAACAATAAGACAACATGGTAACAATAAACCTTTGTTTTTAACTTGCCCATCTGACCAAATAAAGGCCTAGACTATTTTAGGAGAACAAAATAACCCAAATAGGACTTACCTGATAAAAGATGTAGCCTATCCGTTAGCTGTCAACTTATATGCCTCCTCTGTTATTATAGTTCTTCAGAGGCACTGCTCGTCCAATCAGAACTGCATCTTCTCGGACCACCCTGTCTAATTCCCCTGCTGCCGACAACACATAGTTAACGTCCCTTTGGATTTCAAGATGGAAAATATAAGAGATAAAAATATAGTCAAGGTTATAATTTCATCCAAATTGCCTTAATGTGATTATTTGATAATTGTGGTTGACATATCGATAAATATGCAGACATATCGATAAATTAAAGTAATTGACATCATTGCCTATCCTCTCTTGAAATAACTCTCTAGTACACCCGATATTCAGTATTAAATATCATGATTCCATAATTCACGATTCTCATCTGAAGTCTCAGTCTCAATATGCTGGGTGTGAAGGGTGTGTGTGAAAATGTGCTTACATTACACACACACACACACACACACACACACACACACACACACACACACAAAACATTACACCCACACACAAACAGAACATTACACACACACACACACACACAC